>JAPMOB010128686.1:0-19718 GCA_029875015.1 Lepomis gibbosus | reverse complement strand
AGACCAGTGGAGCATACCAGATCGAGGATGTGACCATGGGAATGGGTGGGGAAGTTGATGTGCTGTGTGAATTTGAAGCAATGTAGCAGTTCCATAAATTCAGATGAAATCTCTAACTGTCTTCAAGCCACAAATTACTCAACAAAGTATCATGAGTGTCATAATCACGTATGTATCCATACAAACTCATTGCACAACTTAAACACATTGGTTTGAGGGCTCCCAGTAATATCCTGTTTCACTCACCAGTTCAAGTGTGTCCCAATGTTGTAGAGTACCTGAGCGGAAGCACGGGAAGTGGGCAATTTAGTTTTTGGCCGCATTCGAAGACCTGGTGCCAGTGCAATGGGAAAAGAAAACAATGATAAGAAGTAATGGTTTATATGCATGACAGCTTTGATCATCTTGACATGGCTAGGTGCTTTGATCCCTGGCTGTGTGGTGGAACTTCATTTGCTCATATCAGATTGAGAAAAGTCTGCTAATGTGAGCCAGATGATGTCTTGAGATTCAATCAAGGTTTCAACAGTATCGCATGGACACTATAATATACATTTAGTTTGGCTCGTTCATTTAGTTTTGTCTTCATCATCTTGGAATGACCCACTTTTTTGTTCATCCTGGGCTGGATGACACATCGCTATGAGGGATCATCATTATTACCCTTCCAGCCTCTGAAAGTACTAAAATGCATCTAAAAATGTTGAAAATGTTTATATTTGTGTGTTATTTTGTATGACCAATTTTTTCCCCCCATTTTGTTTCATTATGAATCGGATTGTCTTCACAGCAGAAAATTATATTTTTACACCCAAATATTGTTTGAGTAAGTGTTGGCACAGTAAGCAAGAAAGGTGACTAACAGTCTAGATTTTGATAAAGCGTTTGGGAAGCAGAAGTCACCCTCCTGTCTGTTGCCCAAAGAAGGCATGAGTCAAAGCTGTGGCTCTTACGCTCCTATGTCCCATTCATATGACTGTAGACAACTTTATGGCAGCTGTTTCAACTGTTCATATAATTATTTCTGTCAAACGTATCATGCTGACTTATGACTCATTACAGACACGCTGCTATGTGAGTGATGCTTGAGGGCCTGGAGGGAACCACATGGTTTCCGCCCTGCCGAGCGCTTGTTTTGATCCGTTTTTGTTTTGGTTGTGTCACTTGTTATGTTTGTAGTGCTCTAAGGATCTTTGTTTGCTAATTTCACCCACAAGCATGCATATTATCTTGACAAATTAAAAAGTGTTACAAGTATATTCAGAAACAATATATTAGACATGCTGTTCAATACTGTTTTAGTTTCATTGTTATTGTAATATTGAAGTGAACAACACATGATGATTAAAAATAAAACAGAGAAAACAATTCTTGGAAATTTAAAATAAACTGTTGTGAAAGTGGGGCCTAAAAGCAAACTTATTCCAAGAATAACTGCAAGGCACAGCAGACTCAAACAGGCTGGGTAAAGTACCTGGACGTGGTGATGGTGTTCCCTCCACATTAAACAGAGTGACGGTCCTGTGTGTTGCACAATAGTCTGTGTTTCCCACCACAAGTCAACAAACCTTCGTCATAAAACACAACACAGCTGAACAACGAAACTGGCCAAAAAAACCACATCAACTGAGGCAGACAGTAAATGATTTCTGCATTTATAGCTGCCTGCTAGAAACATGCCATAAGACATGAACATTTTACTTTAACAAGACAGTTGGAAGCTAAACAGGGCATGTCACAATTCAGAGCAAGGCTGCAAAACTCGCTGTACTGTGCTGAACTGTTAACACTGAAGAATCTAGTCCCAACTAAAGAAAATCAGGGCATTAAAGCTCTAATTCACCCTGAGCTATTACTGACCTTAAAATGCCAACATTTAGATCATGTCTGGGACATGCGTGAGATTTTGCTGCACTTGGACTCGCTGTGTTTTAGCAGCCACAGAAAAAAAGGAAAGAGGTCACAAATGACGACTTTTTGATATTTCATGGCTCTGTCCTTGCATGGTTAACCTAAACATCCTGCCCATGTGAACTGTGAGGATCTTGCTGCTTTTGCTATGATATTATCCAGCTCTCTGATGACGCAGTTGGCCACCTCGTACTGTTATATGGTGTGTGCCAACAGGCTGCTCTGTGATTGAGGTGCAATTTTGGGAAGAATGCCACACAAAAATGTGTATTTTTCGAGGTACTGTGCCAGACGTCTTTTTGAAAGCAGAGTGGCGAAACCAAATGAAATGTGGCATTTATTAAAATGCATGGAGCCGTATTCGTTAAGCCTTTGACGCCATGTAAAATCAGTGGCAGATGTTTTCAAATGAGGCCTGGGGATCCTGTGACAAGCCCCATATAAACAGAAATAACCTTGTGTCTGAATGAGCATAAAAAACTGTATTAAATGAAATAGGGCTTGTGCATTTAAGGCAGGATATAGCTGATTTAGTCTGAAAGACATCTAATCCATGTTACCAAAAATATGGGTATAATAGAAATGTGTACCCGCAATGTCTGTACCCACTGAAAACAAAGGACATTTACTACTTTCTAGGAACAATGTGTTTTGGTTTGTTAAATAGAATATCGTATGAATAATATGCATATTAAATGAGAGTCAGCTAAAGGGCAACAAGCATCATATAATGATTTTTTTTAAATCCCCTGTACAAACATTTGTGTTTGTCTTGTCAGTATCACTGTCAAAATCTGGAGAGGTATGTGTTGTCAAGACTGGAAACATCCACAATAGATTTAAACTGTAATGCACCTCTGAAGACATTCTGATCTAACTATGCAAAAGATATGCCTTATCATGGCTTCTGCTCTCCTTGAGAAAATCTCAACAGGTAACATTAGAACAGAGGAAGATATAACACTTTTTAGACAAATAGAAAACAACGGTGAATGACGCCACTGTCAAAATGTAAGAAGCGTTAACCACATCAGGAAATCAACGATTCCAAAATGAGGAAGGATATCTACCTCATCAAACCACAAAAACCTTCACACCTCCTTTTAATTAGAACAATCACTTGCATAATTTTCCTTTACCATAAATAGTAGAATCTTTAAAAGCGGATGTGCCTAAGTTAATTCTTTGCAACTCTGTCTCAACTGCAGCGAATACTTTTGTATACCCTTATTCTACAGAGGGGCTACCCTCTCTGCTTTTCATATGGTATTTATGTACTTTTCTCCAAAGCACTTTACAATTTTGCCCCTTATTCACCCATTCACACACTCACACACCAGTGGCAGCAAGCTACATTGCAAGGTGCAAGGGCAAGTTTGGGGTTCAGTGTCTTGCCCAAGGACACTTCGACATGTGGACAGCTGGAGATTGGGATCGAACCACCAACCCTGTGATCAGTGGCTCTACCTCCTCAGCCACAGGAGTAAACATGGAGTATTTTGACTTGGCACATCAGTTAAAAGGAGTTGTTTATCTTTCTGCATTTGAAAATGCAGCGGAGCATGTTTGCACTGGGAGGAAGTTTGTCAGCAGTGTGCTCACTGAAAAAAGCCCCTATTCTGCAGCTTTGGCCACTCATGTGGGAAGGCAGTGAATCATGATATGCTGGCTGAGACACATCCTTGCCCACAACACCTTGATACTCACATACTTTAAAATATAAACATACAGTATATCCAGCATAAACACAAAACTGCACATAGTTGGAACTATCAAGATTACAGATTAGTCAATGCAGAGGTAGTTCTTCAGAATAAAAATGAAGCGATAAATACGGTGTGTAAATAATTGCCACTGAATTGGGTAATTGTGGGAATGTTGCATCAGCAACAGCGTATAGCAGTGATGATGAAGCAGACAGTTCCTGAAAATCTGCCCAACAACAATAACGTAATACAGCAAAGAAGCAAATTGAAATATATGTGAATTTCTCAATCATTTGTTGTTGCGCCCGGCTTGAAACAAGGAAGATGCAGACATAACTAAATAAAGTGAAATGTATAAAGGCATATAACAGAAATGGTACCGATGGGGAGTGGAGGTCAGGATCAGTAGTGTAAGAGGATACATGTGTGCAATGATTATTGTGTGTGTGCATGCTGTAAGTGTACAAACAAAGCGTAACAAGAACAGAGCGGGCAGGGCTGGGTGGACAGTGAAAGGTACAAGAGTGGGGTCTGGTTATCTATCCATCCATCAATCTTCATCCGCTTATCCAGGGTGAGGTCGCAGGGGCAGCAGCTCCAGCAGGGGACGCCAAACCACGACACAACTAGCTAGGCTGGCTTAAATGTCCCCTGATGCCCAAAGTGCCCTTTTGGTTTGTTACAGTATTATTTAAAAAGCATTGGTATAACAGGATGGTACTTACTGATACTTATACCTCCCGACTATACTTATCAGACCTGTTTTAATTTGTCATTCAATTCAGAATAAGACTGGAATAGATTTATATTTTAAATATAACAATATATAACAATAATATTTTTCTACAACAGCAGTAGTGTTTACAACAGCAAAACCACTATATAAACTCAATAATATCTCTCCGTAAATACATCTAAAAATGTCAGTGTCCATCCATCTATCCATCTATCCATCTATCCATCCATCCATCTATTGTCAACTGCTTATCCTGCGTACAGGGTCGAAGGGGCTGGAGCCAATCCCAGTTTACATCGGCCAAAAGGCGGGGTACACCCTGGACAGGTCGCCAATCCATCGCAGGGCCATGTCAGTGTCAATGTAAAATGAATAATATTCCTGACATCAAAGTGTAGAGTGAAGGAGATATGGCCCTAGAAGATTTTTAGGAAAATGTATGAAATGTTGATGCATCTTAATCTTTTCTTCTCAAAGAAATCTCTGCCTCTGCAGCAGCTGCAGCACTACAGCAGGTCAGTCGCAGTGGGCCAGTTCAAACACTCAACAATCTTTACATCTTGTCACGGTCACATAACAAATGTATATTCAGCTAATATATCTCTTATGTTTGTTTTGATATCTCTACTCTCAGATCACCTCCAGCAGCCCTATATGAAGTCCTGTTCCATTTGCTCCTTTTATACTTTGTGCACCTGCCCATCCAAAGGTCTCTGAATGTCACTGGGCTCCTGTTTATCATAATTGACCGTCACTTAGACCTGAAACACACACACTCACAAACACACAGTGTAATTGTCCTACACAGAAGCTCTTGGGCGGTCACATTTTTTAAAACATTTCATTCAAGATATACAATCTAAAGTTTACCATCTTAGAAAATAAAACACGCATCAATGCCCACAACACCTTGATACTCAGATACCCAAAAAGTCAATATACAGTACATCCAGCATAAACACAATTGGAAATCTCGAGATTACAGATTAGCTAACGCAGAGGTAGTTCTGTAGAATAAAAGATATTTTAGAGTTGTTTTTTGATGCATGGCTCAAACAGAGATGTGCAAGGGGCAAGGCAGAGAAGTAAGGACATCTTTGTAAAGAAAAATACAGAAACACTCTTTGTCAAATGAGGAGTGTAAATTATTGCTAATGAGTTGGGTCATTTCCGGATCCAGCTGTTGCATCAGCAACAGTGTGATGATGAAGCAGGTAGTTCCCGAAAAGCTGGTCGACAACAATAACGTAATACTGCAAAGAGGTAAATTGAGAGAATTTCTCAATAACCTCAATCATTTGTCATAGATGATTAATGGTTCACCTCTTAAGAAATAAAACACAGCATATATTTTTCAGATTTCTTTCTATGATAATCTGATAATCTTTTGGTTTCTTTCTACTTTAACATTTTATTCAGTATACAACTACAGATTAAGAGGAAACAAATCTCTATTTATGAAAAAGTGGAACCAAACTTTTTATTTTTATATCATTACTTACTAAGTGTCTGGCTGGGTCCCATGATGAGTGTGTTGTAGATAAAAATAAATGAACATGTCAATAAGAGCTTTTCACATGAATTAGAAGGATAACTTATACTGAGCATGTAGGCATTGTTTATGCTCTCTTTAGGTTATTTCATGAAAGTTTTTTGCACCAATTATTATGATATGAATAATTAAGATAATAGCAGCATTAAGAGCTTCCAAAGTTATTTGTCATTTGTGTGAGTTTTCAGGCAGCATGTATTACTTTATTAACATATTATGAATGTAACCATAATAAGTTGTCATTATTTGTCTCATCTACCACTGCCAATACCACACTCACTCAAAACCACACCCTTCGAGCTTGAAATATCTCCAAAAAAGAACAATCAGTAAACCACTCATTAGCTGGTAAAGCTAAATGTGGAAATATGGGCAATTCCCCATGTCCTTTCAACCAACACAGTCTGTCAAGGTGGGAGGGTTGAGGTTAGTAGTAGGCGGGGATCAGGGTGAAGTGACTAAGACGTTACGATGCATAAAAACAAGGTCCACAACCCCAACCAGGAGCACAGCGCAGAGGCAACAACAAGAACCACCAGTGAAAACAAAGAGGGGAGCCAACACTGAAAGAGGAACGCTGCTGATCTTTTTGTCTTTGTTTTACAGAGCTCTTGTTTGCTGCAAGGGTTTTCTTTTTTTTGTCTTATTCTACAGCAATCTATAGTAGATCTCATCATGAGGTGCTATACTTTAGCTGTGTGTTTAGTTTTGGGTATAAGCATGCAGGAAGCATGGAGCCTTCCCCTCAAGTCCGTCTTTGTCACCTTCCCAGGAGACATCATCAAAAACATGACTGATGGAGAGCTGGCAGAAGTGAGTAGCAGATGGTTCATTTTGTCTTCATAAGAGTGAAAATTCCCAAAACAGTGTACAATCAAGCTGGGAGGGGAAGTAATTAACTGAACACAGATCTATCTCTATCATATTCCTAATGAAAAAACAATTATTTTCTCTAAATTAAAGCTATATGAGAGTGTTACAATGAGAACAGATGTCACAAAAACCCTAGGACAGAAATTGATTTGTTTTTTAAAGTTTACTTCAGTTTACTCATTCTATCACATGATATGATCATCTATCTATTAATGTGGTTTCTCATGTTTGTCCTGCCAGAGTTATCTGAAGAAGTTTGGCTACATGGACACCCTGCAGCGCAGTGGCTTCCAGTCTATGGTGTCCACCTCTAAGGCTTTGAAGAGGATGCAAAGGCAGATGGGGTTGGAGGAAACTGGAGAGCTGGATAAGTCCACCATAGAGACCATGAAAAAACCTCGCTGTGGAGTTCCTGATGTGGCCAACTACCAAACATTTGATGGTGATCTCAAATGGGACCATCAGGATGTCACTTATAGGTGAGTACAGAGACATAATCTATTATTAGATTTGATTGCATTATAATGCTTTTGTTTTTCAATGTGAGACACCACATGAAAAGGGTGACCAGAAGTCTCTGATGGAGATATATCACCAAGTAACTTCACTTAAATTGTCAAATATAATGAACATGTAATCAGTAATAGTGCCATTTTGCTCCTCTCCATAGGATCCTTAACTATTCTCCGGACATGGACAGTGCCTTGATTGATGACGCCTTTGCCAGAGCCTTCAAGGTGTGGAGTGATGTGACCCCTCTTACTTTTACCCGCCTGTTTGATGGGACAGCTGACATCATGATATCATTTGGAAAAGAAAGTGAGTGTTTGCACAATGGTCATATTATCAATGTTGTTCATTTTTGTTGAATTGTAATTTTGTACTTAACACAAGTAAAAAAAAGACTGACTGATAATGTAATTTTATTCTCTATTCAGACCACGGAGACCCGTACCCATTCGATGGTAAGGATGGCCTTCTGGCCCATGCTTATCCCCCTGGTGAGGGTGTGCAGGGAGACGCCCACTTTGATGACGATGAGTACTGGACTTTGGGAACAGGACCAGGTAAGAAAACATAATCAAGATATATTGCTCTACAAACAACAATTACTGCAAAGTTGTCTCCCCCTGGTGTTCATGTTATACAGTGCATTAAATATGTGAATTTGTCTGTCGCCTAAGTTGTGAAGACTCGCTATGGGAATGCAGATGGTGCCATGTGCCACTTCCCCTTCACTTTCGAGGGCAAAACCTACACCAGCTGTACCACTGATGGCCGTACCGACAACCTGCCATGGTGTGCCACCACAGCTGACTACAGCACAGACAAGAAATACGGCTTCTGCCCAAGTGAACGTAAGCGTGACAATTTATTCTGCAAAGGAAAACATAGGTCAGAGGTCAACTAGGCGAGGGCATTTGCTTTTGACTTGTATCACCTACTCATTCTTGCCCCTTATTCTCATCCTGACAGTTCTGTACACATTCGAAGGAAATTCCGACGGAGCTCCGTGCGTCTTCCCCTTCATCTTTCAGGGAGAGGAGTATGACAGCTGTACCACAGAGGGCCGCAGCGATGGCTACCGCTGGTGTGCCACCACAGACAACTTTGACAAAGACATAAAATATGGATTCTGTCCCAGTCGTGGTGAGTGACACGAACCACAATGCATAAACATTGTAGAGGGCTTCAACGAAGACTTGTTTTCTTACTGTTATGTCTTTGTTTGGCCAGATACTGCTGTAATCGGTGGAAATTCTGAGGGAGAGCCCTGCCACTTCCCCTTTGTGTTCCTGGGTAAAACGTATGACTCCTGCACTAGCGAGGGACGAGGAGATGGCAAGTTGTGGTGCAGTACCACTGACAACTATGATGACGACAAGAAATGGGGCTTCTGTCCAGACCAGGGTGAGTAACATGAATAAAAAACAGTAAGTTAAGTAGGTAAAGTGCTAGAGATACGAATTTGCCCTGCTCATTCATTAATGTTCCTTTCTATTTGCATTCCAGGTTACAGTCTGTTCCTGGTGGCAGCCCATGAGTTTGGCCATGCCCTTGGACTGGATCACTCCAACATAAGAGATGCCCTCATGTACCCCATGTACAGCTACATGGAAGACTTTTCCCTGCATGCAGATGACATTGAAGGCATTCAATATCTCTATGGTAAGGCCATGACAAACTTTTTTGTCATGCAAAATCACATCAAAATCAGCGATTTCTCTCAACCAACACAATTTCTTTTTTCCAGGACCCAAAACAGGCCCTGATCCCAAACCCCCTCAGCCTGACATCCCCACCACAGTCCCCTACCCAGATCCTGATATTACTGACCCCACAAATGATCCTAGACCCACTGAACCCACCAGCCCTACACCTGTGGATCCGACCAATGATGCCTGCAAGTTGACCAAATTCGACACCATCACTGTGATTGAGGGAGAACTGCATTTCTTCAAGGACGGGTGAGCAAATCAGTCAATTACTTTTTGTAAAATAGGTGAAAGAATCATAATTAACAAAAACAGCAAGGTGTGATGTGTTGATTGAATGTGTGATCAACAGACATTACTGGAAGACATCCAAAAGAAACGATGGAAACGAAGGACCATTTTCTGTTGCTGAGAGGTGGCCAGCTCTGCCAGCAGTCATTGACTCTGCCTTTGAGGACCTTCTGACTAAGAAAATTTACTTCTTCTCAGGTAATAAAGCTTCATTCAAAGTGTGAAGGTCCACTAACACTTAAAGCAAGTGTACACAATGTTCATAATGATCTTCTTTTTATTTTATTTTATAGGGAACCGATTCTGGGTGTACACAGGGCAGAGTGTTCTGGGACCCCGCAGCATAGAGAAGCTCGGCCTCCCCAACACCATTCAGAAAGTGGAGGGAGCACTGCAGAGGGGGAAAGGCAAAGTGCTGCTCTTCAGTGGGGAGAACTTCTGGAGGTGAGTTAAAATTGTGTTTCTGCATGGTTAAATCTGGAAATCTGTAAGGGGAAGCACATCTGTCTCCTTTTTGAAAAGTAACAGTCTTTGAACAAGCCAGTTAAACCACACCTCCACTGTGGTTTTCCTGTCAACCGGACGTTTTTTTACAACATAATCAATATCTGAGATTTAAGATTGCTTTCCATGTTTTAATAACATTCTCTATTATGATCAACACAGGCTGGATGTAAAGGCCCAGACAATCGACAAGGGGTACCCCAGATACACAGACACGGTCTTTGGTGGCGTCCCCAATGATGCTCATGATGTATTCCAGTACAATGGTAAATACACCTGTCAAATTAAAATATTTATCCACTGAGCCCAATTGAGAAAATAAGCAAATAATAGCACATTGTTGCATGTGAAAATCCTCATTTTGCATCCTAGTGATTTAATATCGATAATTTGTGCTTTAGGTCACATGTACTTCTGCCGGGATCGCTTCTACTGGCGAATGAATTCCCGCAGACAGGTGGATCGTGTTGGCTACGTGAAATATGACCTCCTCAAGTGCTCAGATTCTTCAAACCTTCGCTACTGAGGCGATGAACACACATGGATGAGCTGGAAATTGTCTGTGATGTGGTGGCACTCATTTTTCTCTCCTGTGCAGGTGACAGGGAGAATGTGACGCAGTATTTGTGTATAGCACCTGTTGTATGATGTGTGTGCTTTCTTGGATGTGAATAATTGCCAATCGTTATTGTTGGCTGATTGTAAAACCTAAAAATAAGTCAAAGGCCCAAAGAAACGCAAAGGAAGTTGGTATCTTTGGCACTGCCCTCTGTCTAATAATCTGTGAACTGATAGGTTATGATGGTCTAAAGTTTAACCCATAAGCACACCGAAAAAATATTTGCAAAAGCAATCTGGTGTACGGTATTCCAGGTTTTATGTCTGACAGGTTCAGACTCTTAACAGTATTTGATTATTTTGGTATTTATAGAAATAGCTAATATTATTTTGTTGTCCTAGAGCTTGTTCGTTTTGTATAATTCTATGTGTGTATTTCTGAAGATTGTTCAACGTCAATAACGTGCACTGGAAGACGAGGCATGTCTCCTTTACTAAAATTATTTATGAGATTGATGTGTTTTGTATGAAAGTTTTAACTTACAATGCAATAAACACTCACATGATAAATAACTTAACTACCACTGTCTTCTGTCTCAATCGCCGACTTTAATACTTAAATAACTCACAAGGACTATGATCAACACCTATATTATTCGACAGGTTAATCCACGTTCCCACAACAGCAACAACACGCAGACTAAGACACTGCCTGGGGTACACAAATGCAATTTAACTACATTGTGTATCTAGAGTCTATTGACACAACAGCCGAGTGGATGGATATTACTCCGCATCCAGTTGCGTATTACGCCTTCCTCTAAAAACAATAGTCCACTAAGTGATAATACACATCATATTTACCGGATATATGAAGTAACATCTGACGACAAATCTATCGTTTAATACAAACAGTTACAACTGGCAACTAAATCAAAGCTTGGTTAAATAACGCACACGTCAACATAAAATAATAAATAAGATCCGGTTGCACGGACAGGAAGAAGGAAAGTCTCATGGCGCCCGACTAGAAAGAAGCAACAATTATCGGTTACTAATTTCTGTTGTATTTAGCGCACCGACACTAAAAGATACTTTTCTACTCGAAAATACAAGGTAAGAAAAGGGCGTGGAGACTCCAGTGCCAGAGAAGTAAATTATTGTCATTTTCTTCAGGGAGAGCGTTTGGGCGGTCTGCGGCAGCTGAGGCCCTCGAGGTCCCCAGTAGAGCTTTCAGAACGCCTGAGTGTAAAAGGGGTTGTCTGGTGTAAAATGGCGACGTGGAGCAGGCAGGACGAAGGGCAGCTAGGCCTGTTTTAAAACGGCTAACACACGTTGTGTTGGACGCTGTTACACCCGATATGTCGACTTGGGTAGACTAGTGACTTCTTCATTAAATGGCACAATCCCATTTAATCACTTAAAATATAAAAGTACACGTAGCAAACATTTATATCTGTTTTGCATCCTCGTCTAACTCTGAACTGACAACAACGCTGGTTAGCCAGCTAAAAGCTAACGTTAGCTGCTCTGGTTCGTCGTGAGCTTACCGTTAACGTTAGTTCCCGTTGGCATCACATTTCTAAATAACTAACGGCTGGTGTCATTTTACAAGTACAATCATGCTTGACTAGTGAAAAATTAATCGTAACGTTAATTGACATACCTTGAGTGAAAACACTTGATTTAGCTCATGAAGACGGACTGGAAAGGCATTAGCTTAGATAAATGCTAAGGTTAACTTAGTTGAGTAACGTTAGAGACAACTCCTGGAGTAACGTTGTGCTTGTACGTTTTCCCGAAATAAACAATTGTGCACACTACACAAGTCATGGATAACGTATTCCCTTTTATTTACAGTAATAAATGAAAATTATCATCTATAAAGTACTCCCATGTATAGAGTGTACCTGAGCAAATGTACTTTCCACCTCTGGATGGTAATATTGCTCAGTTAGCTATATCAAGCTTTGTGTCCATGTGCAGTTTATTTGACATGAAAGCATATACATTCCTATAAATACATGATTGGTGTGACATATTCCATATGATATATTTCATAAAGACGCACTCAATGTAAACTGTACTCAATTGAAAGTGACTTTGAAAACAGGGTAAATAGACCACAAAAATTCCAGAGTTAATTGCGAGTTGGTTGGCCATCTGTTAAGAGTTAATGACTGACAGGTAACATTAGAAAAAAAAGACAATATTGTCTTTGATAAAACATCTTAAATTTAATTAAGTTACCTTTTTCAACAGTGTAGTTCTTTACTTGTTCAAAGTTGAGAAAGTTTGATACATTGCTTCCCTTTTTTCCATCAAGGCTGTGTACAGCTACTAATTGTTTTAAAAGTATCTATACAAAAGTGTCTATACTTAATCTAGTAACGAAATTAGCAGGAAGTATAAAATATCTTAAGTTGCTTAAGTTTAAGTATCATAATGACAAACAGCTGTCCTGTCATCTTAACACAATGAACTTGCTGGTAAAGATACAAACAAACTTGATGTTAAATAAATTGTGCTTATGTTTAATTTTTGTGAATAGTTATGGATTCGGAGGAGAATGAGGTGGAAAGCAGCAGTGATGCAGGTCCTTCAGGGATGGAGGAGCCTTCTGAAAGCGGCATGGGTGTGGAGTCTTCGGAGGCCATGTCTGCAGACAGCAGTGATGCTGCTGCTGCCTCTCATGCGCAGGCCCCAGATTCTGACTGCCATGTGGGACAGAGCTCCGAGGGAGTTGTGGTAAACTTTTTTTTTTTAAAGAAGAATTTGTGTACATCTGTGGGAGAAAACATCAATAAACTAAAGGCAAAAAGAGCTGACATAGCAGTTAGACTTTTGTCATGACAAAAGTTTCTTTATATAAACGTCATGTTCTTGCCCCTCCCTGACAAGGTGTTCATCCCAGAAACCAGCTCCAGTACAGACGTCAGAGTTTCATCAGTCCACCTCCCAGACTCCTCCTCAGTGGCCCAGTCCACCAGCGTGTCCAGTGTCTCCACTGTGACTCAGTCAGTGCTGGTGTCTGAGTCAGCCCAAGTTATGGTCCACTCCAGTGCTGTGTCAGAAGGAGCCATGATGGTTTCTGACTCAACTGCTTCTACCTCGTCAGACCTAGGGTCTGCCATTGACAAGATTATAGAGTCCACCATCGGCCCTGACATCATGAACGGTATTCCCACTGATCCTCCACTGTCTGTTATATGATAGGGTGGGCAGCTTTAAGGTTGCATCAGTTTGGTTATTTAACATAAAGTGGCAGATATCTGATTCTGTTCTTCCATTAGGTTGCATAGCTGTGACCAGTGCTGAAGATGGAGGTGCAGAAACAACCCAGTATCTGATACTACATGGACCAGATGACGGTAAGTGTGTTATTACTGCTAGCTCATTAATTCTTCAAAACAAGTTAATGAAAAAAGTATTGCCATGTTAATATACATTAGAAACAATATACTTAATACTCTGTTGGGATTTTACTCACACAGCATTTATTTATAGAACAGATAAATGATTTAACCTTTCTGTGGGAACTTCTTATGAACCAACTTTATTTTAGTCAAGTGAGTTTTTATTTATGTAATTTAAAATCCAGTATTGGAATCCTGTTTGATAAATTGTGTACGATCCATGTATATGTATTTGTCCGCTATAGGTGCTCCTATGGTAGCCCACATGTCATCTTCAGCTCTCTCTGATCGTATAGCCATAGAAGCTCTTGCAGAAGGCCCCACGTCCACCTGTCTGGACCAGGGAGACCTGCAGGGAAACCTCGAACCTGACCAGCCTGACGATCAGCCAGGTCACTCGGGTTACCCAGAGGACAGCATTAGCAGTCAGCCTGATCAGCCCCAGCACTCCCACCCTTCCCAGTACATGGACTGCAGTGCAGATGGTCCAGACCAGACAGAGGAGTCTTCATCTTCCTATGTCGAGTGTTCAGGCGAGGAACCTGACCAGACGCGCTCCCAGTCGGGTTTCCCTGACTACAGCGGGGATAACAGTGACCAGGACCTGCCTGGTTATGTGGAATGCAGCGGGGCTGACTCGAACCCCACCAGCCGGGGTCACTATGTGGTGGAGTGTAGTGCTGGGTACCTTGAGTGTGCAGTGGACGATGGAGAGCGACCCCATCATTCACGCAGTTACATTGACAGTAGTGCAGACCACAGAATGCAGACATGTCGGCACTATGGGGCCCAGTATGGAGGGGAGTGTGTTGCAGCTGCAGACTCTGAGCAACCAGGTTGTTCTCGGTATCAAGCGAGGGACGATGATGAAGATGACGAGCAGAACCAGGATCCAGATCAGCCGCAGCATTCCCAACAGCAGCCCCAGCACTCCTGCTACATGGAAAACAGCAATGGCCCGGAGGCCTCTCTCTATGCCGATGACAGCTCCTCATCGGACCACCTTCTGGCAGACACGGCAGGCTCAGGCGGGCTTCCTGAGGCACTGGAGTGCAGCGAGAGCCAGCCTGGTCCCTACATCAGCAGCAGTGGGACGTACACCTCTAATCCAGAGCCTGAGCAGACCCAACAGTGCTCACCCAGCCAAGAGGAGCCCCAAGGCTCCCAATGGTCTCAGGATGAAGCTGAGCTGGTCGGGGAGATGGATACATCAACAGTGGCAGAAGGTTCTGGAAACAGACCACCAAACCTGGCTGAGTTGGAGGAGATGATGGAAGTAGTGATTGTACAGCAGTTCAAATGTAAAATGTGTCCATACAAGAGTGCCTCCAAAGACACGCTCATCAACCACATGAGAGACAGACACTTCAGACCTGCAGGTAAGGTACAGTAGTATGGTTAATTATGGATCAGAAAGACACATCACTTTGACTGTAAGTTTTCAGATTTTCTAATTAAAAAGTGTTTGTGGTGTACTGTCCTGTTCTCAGGGGACATGCCAAAGAAGCGGAAACGTGGACGGCCTCCTAAAAGTGAGACGTTGGCCCGTCGGCAGGCAGAGAGAGAGGAAGCTGAAGAAAGGAAGGTGGCGAAGGTGAAGGTTGGTGAGCCCCAGCAAGCAGAAGAAGAGGATGATGATATTGTGGATGCTGGTGCTATTGATGATCCTGAAGGTCAGTGAAGAGATTTTCCATTA
Source organism: Lepomis gibbosus (assembly GCA_029875015.1). NCBI lineage: Eukaryota > Metazoa > Chordata > Actinopteri > Centrarchiformes > Centrarchidae > Lepomis > Lepomis gibbosus. The sequence goes on along the minus strand of JAPMOB010128686.1, from coordinate 4,259 downwards.
AACTCACAAGCAGATAGATCATAAACATCCATACTTTACTGACTTAATGAACAAGTCTAAGGATAAGAATCACATTCTACTTAAACCCCAGAGGATAGTGACTACAACCCAGCAGAAGAGGATTGCAATGGAAGACCACCTGCCATTCTGAAGAAGCCCGCTCCTCCGATCTCTTCCTCCTCTCAAGGACGTCCTCGACGTAAGGTTGGCCGTCCGAGGAAATACAGCCTTTTTGAAGAAGGCTACAGCGGCAAAGGTCGGTTTTAAGTTTTGACCAAGCCTAACACTGCACAGGAGAGCCTACATTGCAAAACTTACACTTCAGCTTGCAGTGTGTTCATTCTTCTTTTTCATGTTAGTTACAGATGGAGGAGAGAATATTGCTAAGAAGACCAGGGTTAGTGTGGATGCCAGTGCACCTGAAGAGGCCAGCTCTTCCGGATTAAACAATGGTCCTGCTGTAGTGACCGATGGAGACACAGCTGAGGCGGCAATAAGCCAGTCAGACTCTGAGAACAAAGACCCTTCATCCAACACACAGCCAGAGGAGGAGTTCTTCTCGAGAAAACGTGGCCGACCTTCCAAGCGTTTCCTGCGCAAGAAGTATAAGAAGTATATAAATCGAAAGTAAGTATCAGATTATTAAATAATGTGTTACAAATACTATTACATTACTTTCACAACAAGCTAATTTCTTCTTTCACTTCATTATCTTCCAGTCGGTACTATAAAACCCTCAAACCGCTCTTGAGACCTCACAACTGCTGGATCTGTGGCTCACGCTTCCTCACTCAGGAAGATTTGCGCTTCCATGTGGACTCTCATGAAGGCAATGACCCAGAGCTCTTCAAGTGCCTCCAGTGCAACTATCGCTGCAAACGCTGGTCCTCACTCAAGGTCAGTGGCAAAATAAAAACAGGTCACTGCATGCAGGTTAATCTCATTTTTGCACAGTGTCCTAAAAGTCTTTCGGGACTTACTTACAGGAACACATGTTCAATCACGAGGGCACCAAGCCATTCAAGTGTGAGGAGTGTGATTATACAAGTGTCTACAGGAAAGATGTCATTCGCCACTCAGCAGTCCACAACAAAGATAAGTAAGTAACTCAGACAACATACAGTACATACAAATTTCTTTTCAAAAAATATATAACTGAATAACTGATTTTTTATTTTTTTATTGTCCATCCTACAGGAAACGAAAGACTGAGTTGGTAAGACATTTCATATTTTAATGATGGTTAAATGCTAATTAGCCTACTCATGTATAATCATAATAATATTATGCTTTCTTAATGTTGTAGCACAGTAACTGTGGTCTGTTTCTGTTTTGGCTGGTTGTTACTGTCTTTTGGGTCACTTAACTAGTCAACTTTTGTGCTTATTCTTACAGGCACCAAAGGTGTCAGAGTTCCTCTGCCCTGTGTGTCACAGGGTTTACCCCATGCAAAAGAGACTGACCCAGCACATGAAGACACACAGCTCAGAGAAGCCACACATGTGTGATAAGGTCAGATAACAATTTTACACTGTACCCACTTGTCTAACATGTTGCTGTGTTTGAGATGTGATAACTACAGAAAAGATGTTTCTGCATGTTACACCCTGTGATTTTTCTTACAGTCTCTGTCTACATTTATTGTTGTGTAACAATATAGTGTGTGTGTGACAGTCCTTACAGGAACGTGAGTGCACACATAACTTTATGGATTTTTCTGGAGTTCTCCAAAACTCTTGTTGAAGATGATTTTCTGTCTTTGCAGTGTGGAAAATCCTTCAAGAAACGGTACACGTTCAAAATGCACCTGCTGACCCACATACAGAGCCTTGGAGACAGCAAGTCAGTACTGAAAACTTTTTTTTTCATCTCTTACTGTATCATTTAGAAAAAACACTGATGTAAGAGAATTGTCTGATTAGCAATTCCGGCAAGAATATGCCTTAATGAAGATCAGTCATTTTGTTTGATGTCACTAATAATGATTTCATCTTGGATGTGCATGTGCCAGGTTCAAGTGTGAATTTTGTGATTACACTTGTGACAACAAGAAGCAACTGCTCAACCATCAGCTGTCCCACACCAACGACCGGCCCTTCAAGTGTGACTACTGTAAATATTCCACTTCTAAAGAGGAGTTCCTGGTCTCCCATCTGGCCATCAAACACACAGGTCAGTGTGGCAGGAAGGTTTTGATGAAGTTTATTTAAACTAAGCATGTGGTTATGTTTACCTCATGAATGTAGTACTGCAACTTTGAATACTGTTGTTTATGTGTGTCCTCTACAGGAGAGAAGCCTTTCTCCTGTGAAATGTGTCACTTCATGACGAAACACAGGAAGAACTTGCGTCTACATGTGCAGTGTCGCCACCCTGAGGCGTTTGAGGAGTGGTCTGCGAGTCACCCTGAGGAGCCTGTCAGGAGGCGCCGCAGACCCTTCTTCACCCTGCAGCAGATAGAGGATCTCAAACAACAACATGACGACACACAGGATCTGCAGGACACTATTGTGAGTCTGTTAAAGTTCTTCTGTTATTTATCTCAGGCCCACTTTGGATGTGATTTTCGAATGTGCTATATTTTGTGGCATAGGGAGGTGATACGCTTTAAGTGTTTGTTTGTTTTTCTACCTCAATCATTAGGTTGCAGTGGATTCTGCGACACTACAAGCCATGCAGGGGATGGAAAATGCCTCAGTGTCCCAGGACGCATTGGGAAACACTACCATTATCTACGAACAAGGTCAGTCCTCAGGAGACTTTTTTAGTATTTCTAGTGATGTGTGTCACCTTAAGGGCAAATGCTGACAACTTCTCCATGTGCTCCTCAGCTGAATCGAGTGACCTATCCGCCCAGAATGCCCTTGACCTGCTGCTTAATATGAGCAATGCCCGGGAACTGGTTGGAAACGCCTTACAGGTTGGTGCTATGGTGCATCAGTTTGTGTGGGAACTGTCCATGCATTTTGGAAGTAAAATAAAATAGTATAAAATTTGGCTGCCTGTGCTCCTCAGGTGGCAGTGCTGAAGTCAGAAGGCAAAGCTTTGGAAAAGGGCACGTGGAGTACAGTGACCACAGCACCGGGTCAGGCCCAAAAGGTTGTGACCTTTCATGTGTCTGAGAACGGTGAGACGGTGCTGCAGGAGGCCTACGAAGCAGCTACCTCTGAAGCAGGAGAACTCACCCAGATCGCCATCGAAGCATACGAGAGCGGAGGGGACTTCAATGTGGTGGAACAGGCTGCTGAAGAGAATCATTGCCCTGAATACAGGTAACATAACACACAATCTGAATTTCTCTGACTGGGAGGAACAGATGTGGAATGAAAATGATATTGATTGTAAGACTTTTTGATGAGTTTGTAATGTCATAAACCTGCTGTCTTTGCAGTAATGGTGAGAGCAGTCCTTCTCAGGCTGTAGAAGTATCTGGGTCAGAAAGCTTGAAGAGTGACAAGTACTACCTAACTTCAGCACTGCCTGATGGTGTACTGCAGCAGGTTGAGGTAACTGCAGGAGTTTGGTTGTTTGGCATGCAAAGATCTCAGTAACCTTCTTCTCTGACGGACTTGTTTGTTTTTCTGTCAGTTGAGCAGCGAAGCTCCAGCCTCTCCCTCTGCTGTGAGCTCTCCCAGTCTGAGCACCAAGAGGTTTTCCTGCCGAATATGCATGGAGTCTTTCCATGGACGATCTGACATGGAGAACCACAAGAGGGCACACTTGGATCCTAATACCTTCAAGTGTCCTGATTGTGATTTCACCTCTACTTCCTGGCCAGAGGTCAAGGTGAGGCTCTTTAAATTCTGTAGCACAGTTTTCAGCCAAGGGGGTAAGCCACAGTTGAAAAAGTGAAGCTGACCAAAGCCTGCACCGACGGTTCCATGTAGGCCCAAAAATGACTTCAAAACCCTGTTACATCCCGTCACACATGACAGATCAAACCGTATTGCTTGTATTATAAACTCTCAGCGAATCTAAAAAGACTGTTTGGCCATCAGTGACGCTGCGTTGGTGTTTGACAGGTGAGCCTCGTAGGTGGGCTGATTAATCAGTGACAATCCGAGTCAGATAAACACTCTGAGCCATGAAACTTTTTTTGGCGCAGCTATGCAGCTACCAGAATTACGGTGTTTCTGCCACTGTTCTATGTCATCAAACCACGCTTATGCTGCCCGATCATGCGCAGTAGACGCTGGTGCCATCAGGAAGTAGCCCTGTAGTAGTATTTCATTGGTCCAAAACTGGCTTCACTGCTCTCC
>JAPMOB010128609.1:0-23219 GCA_029875015.1 Lepomis gibbosus | reverse complement strand
TCACGCTGGGACGGGGGAGTATGAGGCTGGGAGGGAAAAATCACAGTATACTCACTAGAAAAAACTAGACTACACCACTGATGGGCAGCATATATAAAGAAAATAAGATGAGGCCCAAGACAGAACCTTCATGGACACCACAGGTAAATGGGGCCGTCTCAGAGGAATAATCACTGAGGTGGACAGAACAACTTCTGTTATGTAGGATCAAAACCACTTAAGTCCAGTACCTCTAATTCCCACACAGTTTTCCATCGGTGACAAGAGAATTGAGTGGTCAACATTATCAAAGGCAGCACTGAGGTCTAAGAGCACTAGGATGGCAGACTCCTGAATCAACAGTTAAAATCAAGTCATTAAACTCTGAAAAGTGCAGTTTCAGTGCTGTGACGGGGTTTGACATGATTAATTAAAATGTTTGCAGCTGGGTAAAAACTGCTTTCTCCAGGACTTTAGATAAGAATGACAGTTTAGAGATGGGCCTGAAGTTAGAAAGAACAGAGGGGTTGGGATTTTCCTAACAGGGGCTGCAAAGAGCATGTTTAAAGGCAGCTGGCACATAACCAGACACAAGACAGGTATTTATCAATGACAAAATATATGGTCCATTGGTCTCAAAGACTTCCCTAATCAGACACGAGGGAATGCTATCTGAAGGACAATTCATGGGCCGCAGATGATGGACCACCTCAGATAGGGAGGAGATTGATATGGACTCAAACTGATCCAGGACCGCAAGATCATGGTCAGAGGATTTGGTTACAGTAGATCCAATAACAAAAATCTTTTCAACAAAGAATTTTAGAAAAGAGTCACAGAGGTCCAATGTAGGTCTAATGAGAGCAGCATTACAGGGATTTGTAAGTGAGTTATACATATCAAAAAGAACCTGAGGCCTGTGACAGTTGTTAGAAATAAAATCAGATTTTGCAGATTTGCAGCTCTCGGGTAATCACAGATATTGCATTAAGATTTCATAGGATACTTTATCTTTCTTCCTCCTTCTCTCAGCTTGCCGACATACATGTCTAAGGGCACGGGTGGAGTCATTTAGCCAGGTCTCCGAAAGTGTTTTAGTTTGTTTTATCCTCAAAGGAGCTACAAGTAGTCCAATTGTTGGTGCAAGATGTTGGTGCAGGTTGAATTGTAAAGACTAATAAGAATAAATATAAGGGTAATAATCATCAGCACTAGGAGCGTCACTACCATCCAAGTTATAGAGCATAGAGTCTTTAAAAATAGAGAACTGTGCTGGGGTTTGACTGTTAATTACACAACAGAATAAATAAAATAAAATAATAAAACAGGGAAGTGATCTGAGACACCAACGTTACAGAGCCTAGAGCTCCTCCGAGGTTTATTGATTCACGTGTGTTCAGTCTACTTTAGTGCACTACTGTACAGGCTAATAGATTATTAGGTCGTGAAGCTCAAACCCAGGATTCTTAGTAATCTTTTTTACCATGGCCACCAAGTGCCAGATTTAAAATTAATGTCATTTATGTTATGTGTTTTCATCATGAGTTCTGATGAAATGTAAATGTGATTTTGACAGTGAATTAGTACATTAATAATTGGATTACTGCAAATAAGCAGATCCAAGTCATTGTTAATAAGATATTACATGGTATAGTAATCTGATGTCCCCCTATGACTCAGTACACCTCCTTGGCAGAGGTCTCTGCTCTACTGAGGGCATATATTAATTGAAATAAATGATGAGAATGTACATAACATGATGACTATTACCAGTATTGATTTGAGTATAAATGTATAACTTGTTGATCGGCTTACTGCCTGATTTTAGCAGCTTGTGTGTTATGGTAAAGTTAACGTTAGCAGTGTGAACGCTGCGTTTGCATATAGAGATGTTTGCCACATTGATAAGTTAGCTGATATAACCTTGAAACGCTACAGAGCTCGTTACGCTTGTGGAATTTCTGAAGCAACAACATTAATTTATTAATTTAACATGCACTGTTGTTGGCTTGTTTTGGAGTTTTTTTTTATAGCTTTGATGACCATGTTCCAAAAGTAGCTGATAGGTGTGAAAGCATGAGTCAATCTGAGATTGTGATCAGCTCTGTCTGAACAGTTTCCATTTCTTCTTACAAATCCAATTTTCAATGGACCCATTACTCATTGACTCTATTTAGAATGACCTTTGAATAGAAAGCTTTTCTGTATCAGAGCTGGTTTAAAGGTTACTTTTATTGAGTTTCTCCTGTTCCTCTGAATGTTCAAGCCAGCACGTAGGAATAATTTGGTTATTATAAAAAACACTTTCTTGCCTGTTCTCTGCGCTCCTTTAAAGCACAGTATGACCACTAACATCACCGCTGTTGAAGTGAATGTAAACACAGTTCAGTATCCCTGTACTGCACTCCTTCATTGCATGTGCTGTGTAGTCATTTTCTCCTGTTAGGAGTACAAATGGGATTTACCCCAGGCTACCTCAGTATTAATTACAGCCCCACAGACTTGTTCTGTTGGTTCACTACTGATGGAGGTCCCATCTGGACAGACCTCTACACTGGTCTGTTATTGAAATTCAAAGCTGTGTGTGTTTCCTCTCCAGCTGTAATGAAACTTTCAACAGAGGTATAGGTGAAGCTGACCTGGAAACAGGGCTGCATTGGTAATTTCACATACTGGGCATTTGCCCAGTGGGCCAAAGCACCTTGGGTCAGATATGATTTCAAATTATTTATTTACCAATTTAAAAAAAAAAAAAGAAGAAGCCAAGGTTCAGCGCCAGAAATTTGTAAAGGTATTAAGGCGTCAAAATGGACAATCCAAAGCGCAGCGGAGGTTGTAGAGAAGTTGCCGACCAAAAGTTGTTGTTTATTTGCTTCAGTTCCATACATTAATTGAATAAATACCTTTTAGCTCTTATTATGTTATTGTTAAAACTGTACAGTTTTGTCAGGGATTTGACAACTACTTGTACTTCTACTTGAATATGAGTTGTGTATTTCATCACTCCTGTGATTACCAATGATTCACTAAGGCTACGTTCAGACTGCAGGCCAAAGTGACCAAAATCTGTTTGGTTTTTTTGCCTTTATGTGACTCAGAACAGTGTGAAGTGGCCAAATCACATGGAATCTGATCTGTTCCATTTTGGATTTGGGGACACTTCCATAATCTTTTTAAATGCGACCTGAGTCTGGACAGTCAGGTCGGAATTGATGCGACTTTGATGTCACTGTAGAGCAGCTGTTCTGCTGTAGACGGAGCCACGGTGAACGAAAAATGCTCCACAAAGAGCCATAATTAAACATGGATCTCTTTTGTCTCTACCTTGCTATCATCTACCCACAACTTCCTTTTCTTACACCTGAAATCCACCAGACAACAAGCTCTTCTCTGAGTTACATACATGCTACGTGTCCAAGCGGACGCAGTACAGCAAGAGAGAGAGAGGTAGGGAGTGAGTTGTGGGGCAGTTGTGTTGTACAGCGGGAGAAACTGTAATGAAAAGGACAGAAAGTTGCGAACACTTGCTGTAATTCAAGAGAAATTTGATTGGTGAGAGGACAATGAGGTTAGCAAGTAGGAGCTAACCGGAGCTAACATCTGTGGCTCTGTTGACTTCTGTATAACAGTGTGTGTGATGTTGTTATTCTTCTGCGCATGCGGGTGACTTTCAGGCTGTGGACAGTTCACACTGGAGTCTGGAATGGGCCACATTTAAACAACAATGTGAACTTTCAAACAAAAAATGGGATTTGGGAAAAAAATCTGAATTGAGTATCAAGGCCTGCAGTCTGAACGTAGCCGGTTCTGTGCCGGTTCCTTGTGCTGCTGTTGCTGCTGCCTGTTAATGGACAGGGGGGCAGCCAGGAATTTTGGGCCCCATGACAAAAAAATCTAATTAGACCCCCCCTGCACAAAGCTGACACTGCTTCTCCAGGACTTAACTGTCCAATCAAAATCTTTACATAACTATAATTAAATGCTTGGCTTCTTGTAGTTTAATATCAGTACTAGCACAATGTTTACTGCTGGTGATTTATACATGCAGGTCGGCATACAGGATGCAGTTCACTATTTGCTTCTCAAATAAATTGCCCTTCATGATGGGAATAATAAAGTCTGTATCTATAGCTGACATTTAGCGGCCATAATTCAATCTAAATGAACGTGTCAAAAAGGATTATTTTAATAGTCTCTAACTTCCACCATCCAGTACAGACATGAAGGTGTTTTTTATTTTATTTATTTCATAATGATCATTATGTGAGAAAATAATGTGTTTGAATTTCTGTCATTAATAAATATTTAATTTTCTTTTTATTTTAATGGTAAAAAGAGCAAGAGAGACAGAGAAATCCCCAGAGACTCCCTGGAATGATCCTAACTCATTCACAGTGTTGCTCGCCTTCTTCACTGCGACAGGGAGGCTACAGTTATGGGTAGACCGGGCTTCTGCTGACTATTTGTTGTTAGTCTAAACAAAAAAGGGGCAGGGACAATGATTTAATATGAATATCTGGCTAAACGTTTCCCTGCACTGATTAAATGTTGATGAAATGTAGTCTAACACTAGTCTGTAGCTAGCTAGCCTGTTTCAATGTGGACATTAAGCCAACAGGTAACATCACTCACAGATTAAAGGCTGCCCACCTTTCTTGGGGAAACTGGGTTACAGATTGACATCCTTTCCTTTGTCTTTCCTGTCTGTCCTTTTTTGAAAACCAGATTTGGTTCACTAGGTAACATTGTGATCACTGTATCTCTGGCGATCTTTGTTAAAGTAAAAACAAAGATCATTCATTTTATTATTATATTTAAAATATATTTATACTCAATGATGATGGTTTATATAATGTAATATAATATAATTTGAAATTAGTTTATAATTATTTTGCGGGGCCCCTGTCAGTCAGAGGCCCTTGGAATTGTCCTAACTTTTCCCCCCTATACGGCGCCCATGTTTGCGGATCCCGAAGGAGTGTTCGGCTCTACTCACTGATCCTGCAGATTCTCATTGTGACCACTGTCTCCCCACTATGCTCCTCTACCCTCCCGTACTCCATTCAACCCCCTCATCTTCCTCACCTTAAACCTATCTGTCTGACAGTTCTGTAGGCCTTAGACAAATGCTTTAGAATCTCACATGTTTCTTGCCCAATTACATCATTTTCCATTGTTTGTGACTGCTGCACCACCAAGTCAGTCAGTTTTTCTTTATTTTTTAGGCCAACAAATCATAAGAGAGCAGTTGATGAGAGATTTCAATAGAAAGTCAAACTCAAAAAAAGTTAATCAGATTTTTTTATTTCCTGTTAAAAACTGTTCCGCTCATTCCAAAAAAAGAAACGCTGTGAACACAAGTTGTGGAATGTATGGTAGCTTGTGTCCTGTATGTGTGTGATGGCAGGGAGATAGTGCGTAACTACAGTTTATGAATCATTGATGGCTCTCGTGGTATCAGTGCATTATTCATATCAGTTCAGTCCATTGGGTGCACTGTGTTGCTCACATGTTTTTTATTTAGTGTATGTGGAGGTTAAGTATAAGGAACCTTCGTGCACACTTCACCTTCCGTATTTACGTTCAGCTTGTAAAATTTTCTTTGGCAGAATCATGTTCATCATTTTGAAATGTTAATTTCTACTCCAGCAAATATGAAGAGTTACAGCTTAATGCTAGCTGCACCCAGTTGCCCCACAGCTATACTAAGAATATACTATGAATTTAGAATTAATGGCATGTAATGTCAGAAGTGTGTGAGGAAATGCAACGAAGCCTGTAAGCCATAGAGCCCCACACAGTATGCCTCACAGTACTTGCAGCTGCCAATTTCTCCAGAAAGCTCCATGGATGTAAAACCACTCACTAGAGCTTATTGCAGATAAAGCAGTATCTATGTTTACAACAGCCGTTAAATGACAATGCCGCATTTCGACCTGGGAACTGTTAACCTGTTAATTTTCATCAGTGTCTTGGCCCAGTTGATAAGTAAGGCTACTCTCTGAACCCTAATTTGAGTGGTGAATAAAGATGTCCAATTGACTCGATTGAAAGCTTTCTCTGTATCTAATGAAGATATTGTTTTCTCTTTGTTCTGAATTACCTGATGAATTATGTTGAATAGCCTAAGTGTGTTACTGTATGCTTGTCTGTCTTTGATTAAAAACTTTGAATTGTTGCAGCCCTATATTGATCATCGATGCGTCATTTAAGAAGCACTTTTGCTTGGCGGTGGAAATTTCAGCTGAGGACTGCAGCTTACTTTGGCTAGCCTTAAACACATCAATCATGATTTCAGTTAAATGCTAAAGTTGCTGTTACCTGTCTGTGGTCTGCTGGCAGAACACCGGGTGCTTTCTTATGAGGTGGCATTGTGCTGTTGCTAAGGTGACATAAGTTTCATTTTACAGTGGACGGACAGAAACATTAGAGTTGTTGTTTTCTTTAGCTTGAAATAATCCCATACTTTGAACACTTTCTTCTTTATCCCTCTTCTTTTTCTCTCTCTTCCTCCACTTTGCAAACAGCGCCATTCTAATCATGTCGTGTTCAGTGTAAGCGCGATGTGCAACAGTAATAAATGTCCCTGCGAAACACTGTTCTCTAGTTATATGGATTAAACGAAGCATCCACACAAAGAATTTGCGTCAATGCATTTTATTAATCGATGAATCGTTTCGGCCCTAGATCAATATATATTATAGAAGATAACTGCTATAGGCTTATGTGGTGTTACAGTATACCAGTGTATTTAGAAATCCCGAGGGTATGACTTTTAATACTGTAAAAATACAGACCTCCCTCTTTTTATTAAACTGATAGGGAGATGCTGTTGAGCTGAAACTGCCTGACATCATCTACAACGTGATAAGCCCCTTCACTTTTCCAGTAGCTGAGAAACAACTCAAACGGGAGCTGTAGCTGCAACCTTTATCCACTGACAGACTTTAACTTACACTGTACATAACCTGCTAAACTTACTGCGCATGTTTTTCCCTGCTCTGCTGCATTTATCTGCCTCTGTCACTCTGTAAACCCCAGTGAAATTTCAGGAGGGTATGAATAAACAAGTACCAAGCCTACTTTCCTGATGATTTTATTAGGGCTGTAGCTGGAGGGAAGGGTGGAGTCTTTACCCGGTTTCAGTATTACTGTATTGTTAGCAATGTTCAGGTGTGGATTTAACCAGTTTCTATCAGTTCTCGTGTCATTCTGAAAAACAGGGATGAGATAGTTTGTCCCACAATGTCATGTCTAAGCCATTAGCATAAATGGTTTATTTAATGCTTCAACTTGGTCTTCTGTTAATGTGAATAGTTCCATATTATGAAGGATGTTGTGGAGCATAACATTATTAACATGTTGTGGTGTCATGGGTCACTTTGACCAAACCTAACTGTAAAGTGGGCCCCTGTGCTTAGTTTCCTCTTCGGTCTGAATTCCTGGAGGATTGTGGGAAACTAGCCTAAGTTCAATGACTCTCCTGATAAAAGTTCAGTTTAGATCACACAACTGAACCACTACATCTGTCAAGTCCCCATGGTCCCAACATTTGCAAGATATTTCTCTGATTTATTATTATATTCAAAGTGATCACGTCTTAATCGCTAGATTAAAACATTTTATGTCAGGCGTATTTAATGTATATTTCATGATTATACAGATTTTGTTCTGTGGAAGTTTCTACATAAATATTTATTAACTAATAATAATCTCAGATTTTTAGTTCTAGATTGATTTTATGAGATTACAACTGTTTTTAGAACCAGAGAGTTTATTGTCCTTCTAAGCCTTGAAGCTCTCCAAATGTCTGTTAGTGTCACATCTGCATAGATAGCTATCTTCTCCTAATTCAAAACTCAACTATAAGGGATAAGGTCTCGCTTGTCTTCATTGTAAATTGACAGTTTGTGTTTTGCTCAAGCCATATGAAACTCTTGGATTTGTTATTTAAAATAAAACGAGCTAAACATGTTTCTTCACTCTTTCTCTTCTCCTTTCCTATGTCCTCTTTTTATCCCTTTCCTGCAGGGGTCTTCCAGATTTGGATCAGAAGGTTTTCAGATCTGTAGTGTTTTCCAGGTGAGACTTTCATAAATTAGCCCTTTCTCTAGAGCAGTGGTTCTCAAACTGGGGGTGTAGAGCCACTTTGGGGTGGTTGCGGATGTTTGCGAACCTAAAATTGCATGAAAATGATTCATGTCAAGACTATTTTACTAACCTGAATCTTGTTTATTTCAATTGCCTGTATTATTATTGATGATAAAAATGAAATCCACTTTTGCTGGATTGGGTCATGAACTTGAAGGAGGGGGTGAGACAGAAAACGTTAGAGAACCACTGCTCTAGAGGCAGAAGCATTTATTTTCTTTGGGGTTTTGGTGGAGCATTTCTTTAACATGACCTCAGAATGGTACAGAACCATTTTATGAACTACATATTGATATGGAAACATGTTTCTTTCCTCTTGTCCTTCCGTACCCTCACATGTGGTCCTTGTCCTCTATTCTTTCTCCCTCCTACCCTTCTCTGTCCTCATCCTACAGGATCCTCTTTCTGGGATGTCCAGGGTAGGTGGCCTGAGGGGGTTCAGCCCCAAAGCACAGACCACCAGCACGGACACTCCCTATCCTGAGAGACTACAAAGACATCTACAGATGGACACATTCACATGTAGAGACACCTGCACGGCTGCTTGAAAGACAGAACTTACCAAGCAGCAAACAGCTTAGGCTGAACTTTGAACTTGAAATTTGGGACTCAGACTAGACAGAGTTTCCTGTGCTGGCCTTTGACAATTCCATCCTTTAAATAATCATCTAGTTTGCCCTCTCCTGCTGTCCATTTAGTCCTCTGGGAGTGTTTTTTTGTGCTGCAGAGCTAGTAATGGAAAGAAGGTAATGGATGATGCTGGCCATGGTGACCTAGTGTAAATGGCTGTTCCCCAGCACAGCTCAGTGCCAGTATCTACTGCTCGATCTTCCGCCTCCACTCCCCCCTCCTCTTATCCCTACTCCACCTCCCAGCTCTCCTTCCCTGTTCACCGCTGCTGCTTGTTGCACAGTCCTGCCTCTCCCCTCCAACACCATGGTAGGTGCAGGCTTGGGTGTGTGGAAGTTAATGCGAGGTGTCCGCCAGCTGGAGCTTCACCGCCTCATCCTGGCTCTTATCATCTTTTGCTTGCTGTCCATGGCCTTCCTAGCTTACTATGTCTCCAACAGCCCCAAAATCAAAGAGGCCCCCCCTTTACCCTTTAGTGACTGTGGTGGAGGAGGGGGGATGTCACCAGGAGCGAGTACTGGGGCAGCCGGGGGAGAGCCAGGTGTACAGAGGGCACCACTTTTTCTTCCTCCACGCCAGGGCCGACTAAGGCAGGTAAAGGCTATGGACAATTCCAGGACACAGCCCGTAGTTCTGGTGTTTGTTGAAAGCATCTACTCCCAGCTGGGCCAGGAGATTGTAGCCATATTAGAGTCTAGTCGCTTCCACTACCGGACTGAGATTGCTCCTGGTAAAGGTGACATGCCCACATTGACGGAGCATAACCGTGGACGCTACACACTGATCATCTATGAAAATGTGTTGAAATATGTCAATCTGGATGCATGGAACCGTGACTTGCTGGACAAGTACTGTGCTGAGTATGGAGTAGGTGTCATCGGCTTCTTCAAAGCTAATGAAAACTCTCTTCTCAGTGCACAGCTTAAAGGTTTCCCCCTCTTTCTACACTCACACCTGGGACTCAGGGACTACCGCATCAACCCCAATGCTCCTCTGCTCTACATCACCAAGCCCAACCAGGTGGAGCAGGGATCTTTACCAGGGGATGACTGGACCATTTTCCAGTCCAACCACTCTACTTATGAACCAGTGCTTCTGGCAAGCACCAAGTCCTCTGAGGCACTGGCCCATTTTGGACCCAGCCCCCTGCGGGCCCTCCATGCCACAGTGGTGCAGGACTTGGGACTCCATGATGGCATTCAAAGAGTTCTCTTTGGGAATAACCTCAACTATTGGCTTCACAAGCTGGTGTTTGTAGACGCGATTGCCTACCTGACGGGGAAGAGACTATGTTTGTCGTTGGACCGCCACATCCTCGTGGATGTGGATGATATATTCGTTGGCAAGGAGGGAACCCGTATGAAGGTGTCAGATGTGGAGGTGGGTGAGCTTTGTCATCTATAGTCACACAAGAGACCACAAATAATCAGACATTAACTTAGTTGCCTCTCGCATTGATTGCATAGTTGATGATTGTGAGGTGTTGACAAATTTTTAGGATGCCGATTTGCAATGACTGTTGAGTAATTAATATGGAGCAAAAAGTATAACTGATACCCTTACTGGATTCCACCGGGCCCCCTGGACTGGATTGCAGCCATTTTTTGAAAATGCTTGTGATTCCACCAGATGCTCCGCAGAGTATTTCAGAAGCAGCTCTCCACTCTGCTCTACTGAGAATACGCTGCTAGTCTGTCAAGTTGCACAAAGCAGATCAAACAGGGCAGGAGGTCAGATATTGGAACGGCAAAGAGAAGCTATTCAGTTTTCAAAAGAAAACACCCTGTGCAGACTTCTGATCATATATCAACAATAACCACAATTAAAACTGACAACAAAAAGAAACCATTTAATAATATAGTCTACTTCCCCTGGCTTAAAACTTACCAAATCAACAAAATCTAAGTTAGCCAAATCAAAGTGCCAAAATGCTCTGCTTCTGACCCCTGTGGGGTATGAAGCTCTGCAGAAGACGGAACAAAACTGGGTCACAGGCGCAACATCACAGAGCCGTGCTCGGTGGATTCCAGGCCTTAAAGCAGCCATAATCATTATTTCAATAATAAAAAAGTATGAAATAGAGATGTGAAAACAATGAGTGTACAACAGTGTTTCCCACAGGCTTCTGTGAGACTGTGGTGGGTGGACCTCTGACCCGCTGGGGGGAAAATATTGCACAACACAGGTTGTTTTCCACATTACAAGAATGACAAATATGCTCACTGATGTAGGCCTAAGTGTGGTGTCCTGAAGTAATCCTTCACATTTTTGAGAGTGATCGCACTGTGTGCCATAAAAATAAGAATCCAAAAATAACATTGGTTAAAACAAGGCTTATAATGAGTGCATTTCAGTATTTCCCATACGTTCATTTATTTGTGGTGGCCTGCCACAATATCAACGCTGACCGCTACAGATTGATTTTTTTTACTAGGCCTGCTTAAAATCGTATTTGATTGCAGAGCGCCGTAGTGCATTTGTGCAGCACATCCTCTCACTCGTCCCTCTCTCTCTCTCATTCTCTCTCCCTCATGGAACACCGCTGCACAAATCTGTCAACGTAGTCAGTGCCACAGACCCAGCCTAAAAAAGTTGTTAGCCAGCATGCAAGGAGCCTAGCTAATAAGGAGTGCTGAGTTAATGTTAGAATGCAGCTGGATTTTCGAGGCTAGCACGCTGTATATCACTTGTAGTCAATATCGATGCGCCAGTATTATGTATATAGTATTGTAGAAAGGTATTATGCAGGTTTGGAAAACTTATGCTGTTTTGAATGCAAAGGGTGGTCACCCAAATATTGATTTCATTTAGATTTCTGTTCCTTTTGTTCACTTGATAAATATAATCTACTAACATGTCTATTTTGACTTTTTGCACAGTACTGTACATTCCTTCTGTGTGGTTCTTTGTCGGATCGACCATTCAATGACCTAGGGCTGGCCTGAATGTAACTTTTTGAACTTTGACGCTTTAATAGTAATGAACAGCGAATAATCGAAGCTTCACCGGCCACACGGGGATAACAGGCTGTCATTTTACAAGCTACAGCTATGTATTTAATAAATAGAAGCATATGAAGGATAAATCACCAATAAGTTTTGGCAATGACATGAGCGAGGGAGAATCTGATGGGGGAGAGATAACAGCATCACACAGTGCGTAAGTCTGGGTGAGTGTGTGAAAGAAAGAGAGAAAGAGAAGAGAGCGCTCCATTTCTTTATTATCATAGTGTAGGCTAACTAAAACAGCAATTCATTATTACCAAAACTTTGTTTTTACCTTGGTTACAGATTCGCTAGTAGACCCAAGTGCAGGACTGAGAGATGGAGGTGTTAGATAAATGAGTAAAAATGATTGCAGTCTTGAAGGGATTCGATATTGAGCCTGGGAAGAGCAAGGTAGATTGGAAAGTTAGGGTGAGTGCTAAACCGGGTTGGTAGCTGCTCTGCTGAGCAGGGGGAACCATAGCTGAGAGTCCAAACTGTGAGAGATATGGGAATAGTTTAGCCGTCCGGGGGACCAGGGTGAGCAGACAGGATGAGCACTGTTTCCACTGGCGTAACTAAAACTACACTTTATTATGCAAAATTCACTTTTAACTTTCATTATAGCTAATGTTCTTCTTCTACAGGCGGTCTAAAATAGCCTGATTATTGAAATGTGTTCACTATGTTTGTTGTAGTCTACAGTTAAAGATTAAATTTAAAATGTAGGTTATTAAACTATTTTAATCTGTAATGAAATTAGGCAATTGTAAAATTACTAAAAACCATAACTGCCACACTGCAGTTGTCATCACTCAATTTAAAGTTCGCTGCTGTGATCAGAGGTCAGGCGTGTGAGAGAAAAAAACCTCAATATTCAAATCCCAAAACTGAGAATTGAATGTGTACCCATTGATGGAATATTCGGGTCCAGCCCTACAGTGACCTTTTTATAACGTTTTTACAAAATTTATGTCTGACAATAATTTGTATTCCCTGTTGACTTTCCAAACCTTGTGTGTTGTAAATGCAGTGCTATGTGGCAACTGAATGATGAAGCTCTTGTCAGATCTTCACTTCAGCATGTGACTCGTGTGTTTCATTATGATGTATTATCAAACAAGTACTAAAAGGAACTGAAACCAATGAGCTCCTGAAAAGTAAGAAAAACACATCTCAGCTCCACTTGCATGAATCAGGAAAGGCTTGTCAGTAATGTATAAGTTGTAAGCACACAAGGGTTTACTGGGCTTATTGAGCAAAAGCACTGGTATAATCGTTTAAGTATGTGCCTGCAGAGAGCGGGGTGTAGATCAATGACTCATGCTATAAGTTGTGAGGATTTTTAATTAGGTTTGTGTCAGCCGTCTGTACAAGTAAAAAGCTAGCATTAGCATTTATAGCAGTTGTATTTTAATGGCACTCTTGAAGTCTTTTATATTGTTAATTGCCGCCCTTAGAAAAGATGTGACAAATTTTCACCACCACGCCTACATTAGAGGGCTTCACCAACACTGAGTAGAGAAAACAAAATGGAAGTCTAATATATAGCCAGGAAAATCAAGAGAATAGCTGCATTCATTTAGGTATGTAGAGTTCTGCCCTTAAGCTTCTGATGATGAAGGAGGTAAACTTTATGTTAATTAAATGCTGGCTTTGAAAACCTCTTCAGCCTGTCTTTGGCTTGGTTTTACATAACCAATGCAAATGTGATCTCGCATTAAACTTTATTTCCAACCCTTCATGGCTTTTCCTTGAACAACGCATGTAGCTCTACAGTGATTTGCATAAGTAATTTAGACCGTGATGCCCAGTACACACTACGCTTTGCACGTCGCCAAGCTCACCGACGGCCAATGTTTGAAGACACTTCCTATTTTCCAAGAGAGACAAGACACATGTAATTTGCAAAGTACGCCACGCTGCTCACCTGAAGCCTCCCCCTCCCGTGCATTGTACCAGCTCGACTCTACTCGCCTCTTTTTGGTTTTAGGTTGGGCTCCGCCGGGAAAAAACAGAGCACGTTCGGCATACATACATGGTTTGGCAAGCGTTTAAATGTCACCCCTCAGAATATTAAAACTTACTGGTGGGTTTTGTCATGGAGGCTCCGTACTGTTCTCTAAAATTATTTTATAAAATGGAAAATGAAAACATGGTCCTATAAAATAAGTCTGCATAAATATATCAGAATCAAAAGTATTCATATAAAGTCCCTGTGAATTGTTTTATTTTCATCCAGCACTTTAAAATGTGTTGCACCAAAAATGTCAATTGTTATTTTATGTGACTTGTTGGCCTTGTTGGATCATTGAGATTAAGCGACAATGGTTTATAATTTGAATTAGGGTTGAGCCGATGGACGATGGCTGACATCATCAATGTCAACATCACAATGCTGAGTTGGCATCATGATTGTCTTGTTTTGTAGACTTCGCCCTGCCCTAATTTAAACATACTAATACTACT
The DNA here is from genome assembly GCA_029875015.1 of Lepomis gibbosus. Classification (NCBI taxonomy): domain Eukaryota; kingdom Metazoa; phylum Chordata; class Actinopteri; order Centrarchiformes; family Centrarchidae; genus Lepomis; species Lepomis gibbosus. The sequence goes on along the minus strand of JAPMOB010128609.1, from coordinate 9,006 downwards.
AAGAAATAAAGGAATGATGTCTCATTATTTTCCATCCTTTCACAGGCATTGCTCAACACTCAAAACAAGCTGAGAGCACTGGTCCCCGATTTCACCTTCAATTTGGGATTTTCTGGAAAGTTCTATCACACAGGTATGGAACATGTGCCATTACTGTAAAAACACAGCATTTGAAACAATCTCTTATAACACAGCTTTGGATTTGTAAAGCAGAAAGTTTAAAAAATGCATAAACGTGGGCTTTCACCTTTAACACAACAGTCTTTCATGGGTATTTGCAATTTTTAGTATTGTAAGAATGAGTTATTTATTTATTAAACCTTAAATAATTAATTCACGAAAACTTTCTGGAAGGCTCTGTTCACACACAGTTCAAAACAATTCACTACACCCTCTCTTCCTAGCTGCCACTGAGCAGCTCCACTGGAGCAGTTGGGGGATAAGAGCCTGGCTCTAGTGCACATCAGTGGTAATGAGGAATGGGCAACTACTCTTTCACTTTCGCCACCCAAAATGATCCTGCTGGTCGGGGGTTCAGCGGCAACCTTTCCATCACAGCCGTGCTTCTCTAACATTTAAGCCCCAAACTCTAATAAAACAACAAAAAGTTTGGCTCTGAGTTGAATTAATTAACAAATCGAGGCCATTGTGTTATTGTAACCAGTACAACGTCTCAGGTTGTCTGTCAGTATTGCACACCACTCTGATAGCAGTACCATCTTTTTCACAGATATGCAATATTTCTCAGTCTAGAGCTGATTGGAATCATTTTATGTAAACTAACATGAGGCAGTAAAAAAACTGAATCTGATCACAGAAGCTTTCGGTTTTACACTGACATTAATTCTGCTGAAACTGCGTGTTTTTAGGTACTGATGAGGAGGATCGGGGAGATGACATGCTGCTGCAGCACAGGATGGACTTCTGGTGGTTTCCTCATATGTGGAGCCACATGCAGCCTCACCTCTTTCACAACGTCAGCGTCTTGGCTGAGCAGATGAGGCTCAACAAGATCTTTGCTCAGGTTAGCAGCACTGGAACACTGCGGACGTGGCCGCATGACTTGTGTATGGCATAAAGGCTTTATTTGTTTCTGGTTGGGGTTGGTTTGCAAAACAATACAACGTATTGTACCTGGTACCAGTTCAGTACCAGAGCTGCTTGGTCTAGGTCCAGTGACACTCTAGCCGCTAACATTTTCATCACCTCCATTTTATTAATACATTTTTGTTACTTCCACACCTCGGACGTTAGTAGTGTCAGCTTAAAAGGGTGTTCAGGTATTTTTTCACATGTTCTTGTGCGATATACCTGTTTGTATAGACATTTGGAGCAACAACACTGGCAGAAGTGAATGTTTTTAATACTGTGGTTATACCAGCAGTACACACCTGCAGATGAGTCGTATCTGCTTCCTTGGCTCTTCTCTCCTGACCATGACTTTCTTCTCTCCTGACCATGACCCCCCTTCCCCGCGACCTCTCCATTTGCCCACATCCTGTCCTCTCTGCGACACTTAATCTCTCCAGGAGCATGGCATCCCAACAGATATGGGATATGCAGTGGCTCCGCATCACTCTGGGGTTTACCCTGTTCACAGCCAGCTCTATGAGGCCTGGAAGTCTGTGTGGGGCATCAAGGTGACCAGCACGGAGGAATACCCACATTTGAGGCCAGCACGATACCGCCGTGGCTTCATCCACAATGGGATCCAGGTCTGTCTACAGTCGATTGTCTTTATCGTTACTTCAAGTGCAATAATGTTCTGGTCTGAGCGTTCTTACAGTAAAAAATTGGTTAAGTCTTTTTGTTAAGTCTGTTGTGTATATATTGCATCTTCAGTAACTTTAATAACTGATGGCTCTCCTTGTGTGTTTTAGGTGTTGCCAAGACAGACCTGTGGTCTGTTCACTCATACAATCTTCTATAATGAATACCCAGGAGGCTCAAAGGAGCTGGACAAGAGCATCAGAGGAGGAGAACTCTTCCTCACTGTCCTCCTGAACCCTGTACGAACCCCTTCCACCACCCCCATGCACACACCTGAGCTGTAGACTTGAGACTAGGACACAAGACGCAAAAAGGAGGTCTTGCGACTTGACTTCAGACTTTAAGGCAAAAGGCTGAGGAGACTTCTTAGTGACCCATAGTTACTGACAAATGCAATAAATTCCTCTCACCATCACGCACTTATTTATGTGCTAGTTCCTTTTAGTTAGATAATATTTAAGATTGTTATTCATATGTTTGTCCGTTGTCTGTGTTATTAATTATTAGAAAATAAGTATTTTATGCCCTCCACCCTGTTTTAAACACGATGTTGGCGGAGCGGCCGCCTACTATGTGAGGAATTTCCGATAAAATCTTTTTATACAAATGCTTCTATAACTACAGCTAATGATAAATAATCTAAACTGCTTTGAAATAACCTGTAACAAACCTGTAACCCGTTTGTCTAAACACAGCTCATTATCCCTATACTGCAGGCTGAGCTTTGTTAGATAAGTTGAATGAGCACAATGTGTCTGAATGCACTCGTCTGTCAGGGTTTGAATTTAAACCCTCCATTTTAACTGATCTTTGTAATATTAATAACAAGAAAAGCTGATTCAACCTTCTCTCCTTATATAAATCTGTATCCTGCTGACATTTAAAATGAAAACCATGCATGTGGGTCATCGGTTCAATTGTGCGCCGTCAGCACCGCTGTCATCACATACAGAGCACTACATTACACTGGAAATATTGAGACACAATGAGGTTTGGTTTAGCATAAAAATATGAATGACTACTTCTTTAAAGTAATTATTTAGCTAAACAGCTAAAGCAGTAATAATTAGGGAGCGTAGTCAGGTCCGGGATCCAGACTGAGCCTGGTTTTAATGTGACCAAGCAGAGCTGTATTAAGATCACAACCAGGAGCAGTGAAACACCACTGTGTTCCAGACACTGATTTTGGCTGTTATGTTGTAATCTTCATACGGTCATTGATAAACTGGAAAAACTTGCTTTTTGATGTTGCAAGTCACGTCTCAAAGACTTAATATTGGACTGGGCTTGGTTCAAAAGACTCAGCATCTCAACAACAGCAGCTCTAACAAACACACACAAGATCACAAACAGGTTGAATTAATCTGTGCCTCTTCTCATGCTCAATCTCACAGATTACTGACTGACTTGTTTGTAACTAATATGTTTTGTCGTATTGTTTTGCTTGTTTAGATACGTGGTTATATTCTGCTACATTTGTGTCTTTGATCATTTGTAGCCCACATGTCTCTCTGTGAAAACCAACACTACTTTATGTCCTCTCCATCCAGATCAGTATCTTCATGACCCACCTGTCTAACTATGGCAATGATCGGCTCGGTCTGTACACCTTTGAGTCTTTGGTGAAGTTTGTCCAGTGTTGGACCAACCTCAGGCTGCAGACGTTGCCCCCGGTTCAGCTCGCAGAGAAATACTTCCAGATCTTCCCTGAGGAGAGAGACCCTCTCTGGCAGGTCAGTAGATTGATTATGATTTTGAAAGCTTGCTTACTTACTGTTTTGATTAGAACTGACTTAATCATGATTCAGTCATTGTAAATCATTTAATCAAAAAAAAAAAGATAATGTGTTGTTTTTACTGGTAAAAGTAAAAGCCACAACTAGAAGTGGGACATGTGACGTCTGTGTAACTATTTGAGTGACAGAATACAAATGCTGATGAGTGAGGCTGTCTTATGCACGGGGGAGCCAAGGTGTGAACGACAAAAAATAAATGTAGCAGGGACGCTGGAATTAAATCATAGCGTTGCCTGGACTTGCTTCTTGATGTGATAAATGTGAAAAAAGAAACATTATTTTTCAGAACCCTTGTCATGACAAGAGACACAAAGATATCTGGTCTAAAGAAAAGACCTGTGACCGACTCCCCAAGTTCCTTGTTATTGGACCACAGAAAACAGGTACCGCACTGTCTCTGTCTCAGCTTTCATCTTGATCTTTGTCTGAATCTCTCTCCCTTCATCATTATAAATATCTTGTTTTTACTCAAAGGCACCACAGCGCTCCATTCATTCCTGAGTCTCCACCCAGCAATCACCAGCTCCTTCCCCAGCCCCACCACCTTCGAGGAGGTCCAGTTTTTCAGTGGAGCAAACTATGACAATGGGATTGACTGGTAAAGACAGGACTACCACATACTGTACACTGCCTTCAGAAAGTCCACAGTGCTAAGTCCCCGTCTGAATTTTTTTTCTTATTTTCTCCAGATGTCTTAATATACTACTCGCATGACATATTTACATGTGTTAGGGTAACTGTGGTTAATCATTCCTGCTCATACTGGCCGTGCGATCTGTCCAACACCCCATGGTCCCCCATCTTTCACTCACTGTAAAATGTGTGGGAGAAATTTCACAGTCCAATATTACGTTTATTCATTTAAAATTCCCTCTGTGTTTCTTGCGGACTGGTAGTCACATGCAGGTTTGTTCCCGGGACACTAAACCAACATGCAAAATAACAGTGTTAAAATCCTGGATTGATTGACCTCAGTGCCATCCAGAATTTAGTGAAGAACGGTGGTTCAGATAACACAATAAACAATAGCTTTTAAGGCACCAGCCTACTAGCAGCACTAGTGTCATTTTCTTTGTGTTCTCCTCAGGTACATGGACTTCTTCCCATTCCCTTCCAATGTCAGCACAGACTTTATGTTTGAAAAGAGTGCCAACTATTTTGACACAGAGGTAGCTCCTAAGAGAGCTTCTGCCCTGCTTCCCAGAGCCAAAATCCTGGCAGTGCTCATCAACCCCTCTGACAGAGCTTACTCCTGGTACCAGGTGAGAATCATTCCCACAGTCTGCAAGATCGCCTGCTCTGCTGGCAAAACCACACACATCCAGAATCCGGTGCGGCGAGGTATAAAGGCTCACAGTCTTATTCTCCATGTGTGTGAGTGATTAGTACAGTTCAGCCATGGTCTCCTAACACACAGGCGTTGGTATGCACATACATCTGTGCACGGATCCTGCAACTGCACGTGCACACGTGTGACTCTTAACCCAGGCTTGAGAGAAGCAGGTGTTATTACAGAGGCAGGGTTAGACAATACAGCAGAAACAACAAAGAATAGATAATAGTAGATAATGTGTGTGTGGACATGTATTACTCATTTTTTGGGCAGTTCTAGGGGAAGGTTTCAGACAGGTGTGGAAAATATGTGCCGTAAAGTAACAACGCTTTAAAAATAGACATGGTAATAGATCATATTTATTAATTAACAGAGTGAACAGAAGGAAAATCTAAATCCAATTAAAAGTAGGTAAATAGCGAGTGAATGCTGAGCATTTCAGAATTTGACCTGTGACTTGTTAAATTTTTCTGCAAAAAAAATGTGGCCACCTTGAGTTTACACAGTCACATTGTGGGAACTCGCCTTCCTGTTGGAAACAAAACACAAGTCCTCATAATATAAATTAAGACTTGCTTCAAAGTTAAGGGAAGGCAAGTAGTGGTGAAGTTGAAGTTTTGGGTAAGTCTGCAGGGATGAAAGTCAATGTAATATGTGTGTGTGTGTGTGTGTGTGTGTGTGTGTGTTAATGACCACAGCACCAAAGGGCCCATCAGGACCCTGCAGCTCTGAACAACAGTTTCCATGCCGTGGTGACAGCAGGCCTCTCAGCCCCCAGGGACCTGCTGGCCCTTCAGAGACGCTGCCTTAATCCAGGGGTCTACGCTACTCACCTGGAGCGCTGGTTGCAACACTACCAGCCCAGCCAGGTAACACACCTCAGCTGATAAAACACACTTCAGTAATTTGACATTAGTTTGGTACATAATGTGTCAAATTAGAAAAGATGACCTGAGATGGTGTGATATTGTTAATGCTTCACTTAGCACAGCATTTTGATGCTCATTTGAAGATAGTTGTGTGTTTACGTGGTGGATGCATTCCTTGGATTCACAAATTGTTTTCTCCATTGCAAAATGATTTTAAAATGTCAATGAACTCATTGAAACATCGGGAAGAACAATATCAGCATGAGTCAATAATTTAGATAAAGCTAAATTGCCATAGGAGTGATGATACATTAGATCAGTCTGTCATTAGAGCAGATCTTTTTCTGGAAACCGATGATAACAAATCCTTTAGTTTTCTCACCTGTTCTGTTTGGAGATGTCGTGAGATCAGGAAAAACCTAACAATGCAGTGTTATTTTTAAGATAACATTAAAGCAGTGTGTACTTTCACATGTTTAACCTTAGGTGAGTATTGATGGTGACTCTGACAACATTTTCCAAGAGCCAAAATATGCTGGCTCACAATTGAGTCAAGCTCAGTGAAGCGCACATACCTTGTGATGACATATATGATATACAGAGGATGGATGGACAACTGCCATTTGCTTTAATGTCTAACATGTCCTTTACTTGTTTGCCCCCTACTGTCCAGTTATAGGTATAACACTGTAGATGGAACACTGGATGAACAGAATATAGAACTGGATGGGTTTTGTTGTATACCATTCAGCACAGTAGCACATCTTATGCCATTTAAGGATATTTTCATGTGAAAGGGAAGGAAATCAATCAGATTTAAACTTACAGAAATGATCTTAGCAAATGTTAGCTAATTAAGATAAGTCTTCTTGATCCTCATAGGGGAAGTTACAGCTGCACAAAGACAGAAATAAGTAAAAAAGGGAAGAGGTGTATAAAACTAGAATAAAAAGTAACTGTGGTTTGTAATTGTATTAATTTAGCAGTATAATAGAAATATAGCATATTATGTAGCAAGACAGTTTAACATAATAAAATAATACACTGTAGTAAAATATGGTATATAAGATCTAGTATAAGAATATGAAATGTAATATGGTATAGTAGTTTAAGCCTATTTCATTTTACACTGCAGAATTTAGCCAACTGCTCATAGATTTTTGCTAAACCCGGTGTGCTTTACCTGCTCCGTGCTTGTAAAATATTCAGTGTCCCCGTCTGCATTACCAGAGTTATACTTTTCCTCACCGTTGGTAACTGCATCTCCCGACGGAACACCTCTGTTGAATTTCAATGTTGTAACATAGCGAGGTGACCTGTCACGTGCTCTGCTCCACTCCGTGTGCGTACACAGCGTTGCGGTCTTCCTCTTCGCTCTAAGATGCTGTTTAAAGTTAACAATATTTGATTACTATTTCCTGTTTCACAGGCTATTTTAAAGAATGCATAATTTATGTTAAAAAATGACACGTTCAATTTTAAAAAGTTCAACATAAATGCATGAAGTTTCCTAAGTCAGTCAATAATCGTGATTATGATTTTTGCTATATTGGAGCAGCCCGTGTGTGTGTGTGTGTGTGTGGAGGGTAAATCTGGCTGGTCAGAATGACGGCAGTCTGTGGTCTACACAGTCAGATGAACATCTGCCAAACCTCTTTACAGTCAGTTTATTGTCAGAAGGTACGGGGCCCTGCATGATGTGCATCAATAAACTCAGTCAGAGGTCTCTGATTGGTGGACCCACAGTGTCACCCACTGAAAGCATTAAGTATCATGTGCAGCATGCTGGTACCAAAACACTTGACCCCACATGTTTAAAGGCTGTTTGAGGCTTAAGACTTGGTTAAGGGTTAACATTAGAATTAAAGTAAGGTTAAGGGTCAGGGGCTCGGGAATGCAGAATGTCACAGAGATAGTGACGTGTCTATGTGTGTGTGTGTGTGTTGTAGTTGCAAATCGTGGATGGAGCCCTACTGCGTTCCAACCCAGCACTGGTGATGGAGGGAATCCAAAGATTCCTCAGTGTCACTCCCATCTTCAACTACACCCAGGCTCTAATGTTTGTAACGCACTCACTCATGTACAAGCACATACACACTGTTCATATACCACGTGTGAAAGGTATTTTTCTGTATTGTGAACCACCGTGCTGTGTTTCTGCAGGTACGATGACAGCAAAGGTTTCTGGTGTCAGCGGGTGGAAGGAGGTCGAGCCAAATGTCTGGGGAAGAGTAAAGGCAGGAAGTACCCAGAGATGAGTCCTGAGGTACATCCGCACCTCACACTTTCACCTCCTTGCTTTAATTATTGACTGGCATGTGCAAGCAGTTAAATTTAAAGGAGAACTTTGGTTTACTAAAACTTGGCTCATCTATTCTTTCAGCATTAACAGCATAGTACTGACTGAGTTCATTGCTGAGATTTGGGTGTACAATAGTTAGTGCAAGCAATACAAGCAGTCAGACGATTGAATGCACGTTTCATCAGGAGGAAATAAACCAAGTCCAGATTGGCAGCACATGGAGGCTTGTTCAGGGGGTCTGAGAGAGTGGAGCTTTCCAAGTAAACAAAGCTTAAAGTAAACGTCTGGTTATATTCATGTCAACACAGCCCATGTAGGGACCCAAACTAACAAGTTCTGTGTGTGATCTTCTTCCTCTCTGCCATAGACCTCTACTGTTGTCCAAAAACTATAAACACACACAATGTAGTTAATTGTGCCTCAATCTTACATACACCATCCTGCTGCCCCAAACACTCACTGGAACAGTGGTTCCCAAACATTTTTAAACCACAGCACCTCTCCACAGTGAGAGTGATTCCACCCCCTCTCCATGCATACACATGTGTACATGAACTAACTGAGTGAAATAGAGCCTAGAACCTTTTTCTTAGTCACCCAACAAAAGTCAGTATTTGGTTATGGTGCTGTGTGAAACATTCTCAATAAACAGTTAGTACATTTAGCTGTGCTAATTGGTTGAAACTACATATTTATGGGATGTTTTCGAAAGTTTACATCTTCAGTTGGAACCAGTGGGCTGGGAGCCTTCTAGACTTCCCAAATGTGTTCCACCAAATACTGGAAATTCTGATATAGAAAGTCAGTTTGCAGGGGTTGTGAGGATCCAAAAAATATTTCACACATTGTACAGACGCTCATAGACATAATATACATAGACGCCGCATCGACTGCTGCTGCCTATTGGCGCTGACGAGCCGTGCGGCCGCCATCTTG
>JAPMOB010128552.1:0-17061 GCA_029875015.1 Lepomis gibbosus | reverse complement strand
ACACACACACACAACATCTGTGTCTATATAATCCTGTCTTTTCACCTGCCCGTCACCTGCTCAGGGGGACAGCAGGGTGACACATGCACAGACAAGTAGAGAGAAAAACAATGAATGGGTTAACAGAAGACAATGGGAAAGCTGCTCATACAAGTAAACAGCTCACACATGCCCACAGGTGGAACACACACACACACACACACACAGTCATAACCACACTAGCCATGTCCTTTACTGTATATGTACTGTGGCTGGATTGTTGTTGTCACGGTCACATACTTCCATCTTAACTCAATCTCTGGCAATAAAATTAATCATTGTTTTAAACAGAGCAGGCCAGTTTTACAAGTCTCTGCCAACCTGAATGTAATAAATACCTTTACCACTAGATGTCACCAGTGATGAAGGAAAATACATCTCTAAAATCCACTGTTTCTTGCTTAAAGCAACACTGCCGAAACACTGGTGTAATAAAAAAAATTACACACAGGTGCATGATGATAATAACAAGATGACAAATATATATATATATATGACTATAACAAATCTGTGTTTACTCTTATAAGGAAAGCCTTTTACTGTAAATATGGTTCAAGACTGATGGTTTACCTGTGTTCAGTCAGATACGGAGATGCGGTTTGGCAGTGCACACCAAATTATCATATATATAAATAAAATGTTTCTTAATGCCAATCCTATATGTTATATTATATTATATAAATATGTATCAGAATGTGAACTAGCAGGAATTTTAGGACAAAGGACAAAGAAGCAATAATAATAACTGAAAATGAATGAATAAGAACACAAAAGAACACATGACATGGTTTTCATTCATGATGTTACAAGTTTCTGTGTGATTTTTCTCAGTACCTTTTTGCTGAAACAAGGGCAAATCTATTATCAAATGTACAAACGGTAGCCCCAACATTAAAGTCAGTGTTGGAACTTGGTGTAACATTTTAAATTACAAGCCTATTAATATTATGACAAACACTGAACAACCGTTAAAGTACTGTTGTTAGTCATGTTTTCTGAAGCTTTCCAAGATATACCTATTTAAAACACGGGATATGTGTTTAAATCTGAATAATTAAGAAACATCTATGATTTACCTGTTATTTTTTAATTGTATTTGTCACTCAGCCCTCATATTTAAATCTAATAATTATTTCATATAATGGAATCTTTTTCTTCTTTACAATTTTATGTTAACGCAACATTTTTTTCATTAGAACACAGATGGTGTGGTGTAGGCTAGCAAAGACACAAAGCACACCGCTGTTTTCTTTTGAACACAAACTACAAAATACCACCAGATATATGAGCCCCATGACATTGTGTGGCATACTGTATATTTGGGAGATGATGCACCTCATTTTTATAACCGAAATGAAATGTTTCACACATGTGGGAATGTGAAGGAGGGAACCAGGTTTCTCAATCAATCCTGATCAGAAAGTACTACTACTGCAATAGCCTTTTATTATAGCAGTTTATCCTGTTGACTCTTTTCTAGATCAACTATTGGAAAAGAAGGAGATGAGGATACCCTCCAGATGAAATTGACCTTGATGTCCTTGTACTCACTGTGTGGGATGCCTTGGACCCTTTCCCCACCTCTAGTTTAGGATCCAGATTACCTACAGCAGAGAGCGAGAGGAAGAGAAAGAGAGAGAGAGGGGATCAGCTCCCAGAATGTGTCTATTATCCTGCCACACCAATCAAACTGTTGTGTCAGTGCGTTACCATTGTATAGTCCTGGGTCAGGTTGCCACTGACCATGGCTGCCATATTGATGACTAAGTCAGTTTGGGGCTCTGGGGACAATGGTGCTCTGGAGCCTCCACAAAGCGCTAGGCTAATGCCCCCCTTTCAGCCAGCCCTCTCAGCTGCTGAGTGTGCAAGGCTGCTGGGCAAATGGAGTGGCGCAGGTCCAGGGGGCCCGGCCCTATAAAAACACAGGCGAGGGTCTCTTCCCCGACATTGATTATACTGGATCTGTCCCACCTCAGTACTGTCTGTAAGTATATCAACACACTGCCTCAGACTCAGCTAAGAAACTGCAATCAGGGGACAGCTATGTGTACTGGGGTGGAGCCCGACAGCCACCAAGATGCTGCCCATACCGAGCATTTGATAGATAGACAGCTATGGCTGCACTTTCAATGAGACTTGATTTGCTAAAAAGTAAAAAACATGGAAGCCACTTCATACTGCTGCTTTTGGGGTAAACTGGTTTATACCTCAGCAGCCCTTTTAAAAGGGAAAGCTGGCAAGATGATGCCTTACCGGTGTGCTTGTATTTGGCCTTTGAAAATGATACGAAAAATGTTCTGAAACTATTTTTTTAAAACTTCAAAATCATAGAAATTTCTTGGGTTACGGATGGTTTTAGAAATGGTCAATTCTGTGTGGCTGCATGCGTGCTTTAAAGCTATTGCTCGCAGATATGCGGTTTGCTCTTGTGGCATTTGCTTAATGTAGCAGTAACTGTACACAGTACAGTTCATGGGCGGGAGACATGTCTGTGGTTCTTGGCTTAACTTCATCAATGGAGACAAATTTGTTCTTCGAAGAGACGATGAGTGAGTGGAGTTTTTCACTTCTTGTGATAACTCTGGAATGTGACCTTACAGATACTTCTTTCAAGAGAAAAGGTGCAATTATATACTCTTAAGTTTTTAGCCTTAACTGGTACTTTTTCATCAAGGGAAAACACAACGATTATAGTTGCAAGTTGATTTAGATAACCTTCGGCATCTGCTTAATGTGTTGCAAGTCTGATTTGTTGTATTTAATTTAAAGAAAAATGAGGGTGCTCTGGAAGTTTGCTCTCTGGAAACATTTTATCCCCTTTCCTCAGTGTTTTTGACCCTATACTTAAGATATGCAGATCTTGTTTTGATTTTATTTGGATTTTCCTGAACCTTTTTTAACCCCCCTGCCTTGCTCAGAGAGTAACCCCCAAGGGAGAATCAGCAGCCATGAACACTCAACAGATGGAGCAGATGGGCCAGTTCAAGATCACAGTCTGGGAGGAGGAGAACTTCCAGGGAAAGCGCTGTGAGTTTATGCTGGAGTGCCAGAACATCATGGAGAGGGGCTTCAACAAGATCCGCTCCATCAAGGTTGAGAATGGACCGTAAGTCCCCATTGTTGTTTTTCTTCTGGATCTCCTGCATCTTGATTTCCCTTCTGTTCAGTCCATCCATCTCTGAAATCTACATTTCCCATATGTCATGGAAATCGCTTCACTTTCATGTCTTGATCTCTTCACCTCTTCTGATTTTTTCTCTCTGTGTCAATTATGATCAGCAGTTTGCCCATTTCTATCTTTACTTTAACATGAAAAACATTTTTTCTTTTCCTACATTTTTCTGACATCTTATGTCAGATATTCATTCAAGGCTTTGTTACAATCTATAAACCCTGTAATGATTTTTTGTTGTTATCTGTGTTATTTTGTGTGTTATTTTGTTGTAAGAAGAATAACCTAGCTGCATAAACAGTATTGGTGTAATACTGAGTACATTTTTACAGTATGTTGGTCTGTAGTCGGTGGATAACTAGGAGCCACTTTGCTCCATCGCAATATGTATTCAAATAATGTTATTTATTTCTCCTGCAATTCTAATTTTATCAGCTTGAAGAAGTCTGATGAAAGCACACATGACTCAAACACAGCCTCTAATCAACATCTAGAAAAGGCAGGGTGACAAAAACCATAAATTACAGCCTACAGTGTTATTGCACTGCCAGTTAGCATGTATCGTTTGCATGTGTGTGCGCATGCATCCAAGTGTAACCCTGCTGTGATATGAGTTGGCTGTGTGCAGCTGCCGGCTGTGAGCCAGAATGGCTGGCTGGCTGACTGACTGGCGATCAGATAAAAAGCCGTGGGTGCAGCAGCAACAGCAGCAGCGGCGGTGGTGGTGGAGGCAGGAGCAGCAGTATTTAATGTTTGCTTTGTGCTCCCCGTGACAAAAGAAGCTGCACGCTGTTTTCACTCGAGGCCATTCTGAGGGCAGTGGACTCTATTGTTTAATGAATATGACAGTTTCAGTGTTGCAACTACTTTGCATTTAGTGGTTCCTTGTTGTCATGTGTCTGTATCCTATTCATTTATTTCCTGTCTTTTCTCAAATATAACATATTCTCTGCTCATTTAACTTCAACATGTCTTTTTGTTTCTCCTTGTCTCTCTCTTGTGCATCTTCCCACCCTCTAGTTGGGTGGGTTATGAGTACCCAGAGTTCCAGGGACAGCAGTTTATTCTGGAGAAGGGAGACTACCCTCGCTACGAGGCCTGGAGTGGAAACAGCAGCTACAGAACCGAGCACATGCTTTCCTTCAGACCTATCAAGTGCGCTGTAGGTTACCACATCCTTCCGTTCATCCTTTTTAATATTTTTCTAGTCAGCCTCTGCCCCACCCCTCCTTCGTACAGGTCACCGCCTATCCTTCCTCATCCCTCTATTCCATCTCCCTGATTTCTCATTCTCCATCTAATTATATCTAAATATTTCTATATAGTTTTCCCCAACTGCAGCAGCATCATCATGCTATCTTTCTTTTTCCGCAGAACCACAGTGACAGCAAGGTGACCATGTACGAGTGTGAGGACTTCCAGGGCCGTAAGTTTGAGATGTGTGATGACTACCCCTCCCTACAGGCCATGGGCTGGTGCAGCAAGGAGGTGCCCTCTATCAAAGTCAACTCGGGAGCGTAAGTTATGCAAATGCCATAAACATTTTGCCATAAAAAAGCAATATTTAAGTCATGCGTGCTTGTACAGGTCAACCTGTTTTGACTGGATGTAGTTTGGAGATGTCAAATTAGCAACAAACAGCAGCTGATAAATAAAATCTGTTTGGGACAAGCTCTCTAATACACTTGTAAAAAGACCTGTAGTTTCCTACACTTGTAGTAGCCCTGAATTTGCTCAAATTGTTTTGAATTAACTGTATGTCTGTAAATGATGTATTCTGACCTTGACTCCCCCACCCTCCTCTCAAATGCAGCTGGGTGGCCTACCAGTTCCCAGGTTACCGTGGCTACCAGTACATCCTGGAGAGAGACAGACACCAAGGCGAGTACAGAAACTACAACGAGTACAGCACCCAGGCTCACACCAACCAGGTGCAGTCCATCCGTAGGATCCAGCACTAGAGCCTTCATTCTGCCTGCCTGACCTAACCTGAAAGAAAAAAAACTCTCCCCAAACCCCTTCCTCAACTTGAACCCCGGACAGACCCATGGACAAACTCTTTCTATCACTCTGTGGCTCTGCATGTATGGATATCTAAGTATCTACTTCTACTGCCATGCTAAAGCATGTTCTTGAAATAGGAAATAAAGGCTTTTCTTCAAAACTAGAGACTGTTTGTCGGTATTCCTTTTTCTTTTTACAATGAAAATGATCACTCTCTTTAAATAAATTTAAATTAAAACTGCAGAAAAGCAGTGATTGGCTACATTGAGCTGTCAATCATTTTGCACCTTGGTTATGACAGTCACAGGTGCACAAGCATTGCAAAATCAGAGCCCCCCTTTTCTCTTTTAGCTTCATAGAGCAGGCTGTTATCAGAGATAGTTTTTGCTTTGTATTTATTTAAAGAACATATTTAGCCTTTTAGTGAGCACACATGGAAAGATTTGATTCAAATCTCTCTGTTAGGCTTTAGGATGTTTACTATTGTTCTTGTCAGACTGTATTCTTATTTCCAATAAACAAGAGCACGAGAACGCATTTGTTTTTATTATTTGTTCCTTGACTGTTATAATCGCATTTCGCCATAATGGCCTTTAAATTTGAGGAGCTGTATAAAAAAAAAAACAACAAAGAAAAAAAATATTCTGGGAAACCATTTGTCTTTTTCTCTCAAAAAAAACGTCTGATGTGAATCATCTTTTGAAAATAGACTGAAGTCAAATTCAGTTTCTCTTACTCTTGATTGCTTTTCTCTTTGATACGGCTGAAGGGCCATGTAGCCTTAACGACTAAACCAAAGCCAGACCCAGAGGGACAATTATTTCCCTGTAAATGCCTCAGTGAGCTGAGGCAAACACTCCAGCTGCTCCATGGTGTCTGCACACATGCAGAGGTCTTTATTTAAATTATTTCGATATTCTTTATTAAGCAATTCAAAACGAAAACTGGAAGAGGTCCTCTGACAGCCAAATGTTATGCATGTAAAGTTTTTAGTTATTGATATCCGGCTTATCAGACTAAGAACATTACCTTAAATAAAGACACTTAGATTCAAAATAAAGCTATGCAACATAACCCACCAACGTGATCGTACTCATATTTTTGAAATCCACTCATTTATGCCCCCAGTCCTTATACAGTATCTGTTGTGTTGCTTGCCTGTGAAAACCACGTATGTCCAAAACATCAACTCTCCACGAGTTACTTAAAAAACAGATGTCTTTACCTTTGTGACCGTTCATTTGACAGATAGCCCAGTGTTTTTTTAATTTACGTATTTAGCGTAAAGAAGATCTTAACCAAGTAGAGAACCCTTAATCCTTCAGTGCAACTCACCAAGTTTGGGGTTTAATGGTTTTCACAGGACAGTGATGCAATATTGCACATTTTAACGTTTTTCCATAGTACATTGACTAGTTTAACCCAAGTGAAAACCATTAAGCTTATTACATATCCCAATGGTGGTGAGGTAGCTGTAATAGAGAGAACAGAGCAGTCAGGTGAGGATATTTAAGCTGCAAATACTGAAACCCAATATCAGACAGAGGCCATCAGTATTTTGAACAATGACAACAGAAATTACCATAAAGATTTATGTAATTTATGACATAAACTCTGACTTACAAGCGAAAAATTGCTACATATCTTAATTCCCTCACTACAGCGTTGCACACAACTTCCTTGTAAAAGTCTTATAGCCTAGCATTATCTTGTTTATCTTATAGTCACACGCCGGGATCCTGGAGTGTGTTTACCTCCACAAACACTCCTCCTGTCGGTCCAGGACGTGGGATTCCGTGTTACACACCCACGCGCCTGCACCGGCTCACAGTCCCACGCCCAAACACAACAGGATCTTTTGATAAATGTGTAATCATGTGCACACACCTTTCTCAAACATACATTCCTCTGCAGACTGATTAAAGCAGCTGCTCCGGGGCTTATAGAGGAGTGACACTTCAGTATTCTAGAGAGTTGCAACCTGTGGTTCTTTGGCCGCACAGTTCAGAGCTCAGAAGGTAAGTTGAAGACTTCACATTTTGGCAAGGATTCTTGATGAGAGCTATAATTGAATGTGGTGTTGTTTAGAGAAATGAATTACAGTAGGATTCAAAGAGAAGAAATGTGACAGATTAAAAAGATGAAAGTAACAGATTAATTGTACCCATTTTGACGTAAAATGACTACAAAGGTTACTGTAGGACTTACATTTACACAACTGAAGGCTTGAATTAGGATTTTGTTTGTTAATGGGACGTTTGCGAGGACATGCTTTCAATTTATACAGTGATTTACTCAAATTTTCTCCTGTAGGATTGCTACCCTCAGATACTAATTTATCTCTCTGACCTATATAGCCTAGATCAATAAGAAACCAAAACACATTGATGGGATAAGAGAATTAACAAACAAAGAAATGGACAAATGGTGTTAATGTTGGTGCTTTTATGTAATTATATTTTTTTCTTTCTGTCAGTGGATGTCTTGCCTCATACTGATTAATGACCAGAGGTTACCCACCTATTTATCCACCACTGCATCAATGGATACAGTCTAGTTTTCGAGGCTTGTTTTAAGTTGCCTGCGACTTGTACTTGGACACAGGCAGCTAAAGCAAGTCTGGGACGCCAGAGACACACCTTCAAGCCCAGCCCTGAGGAGGAAGAGATGGGGAAAATAAAGTATTTGCAAGTGAATTCTGCATTCATCAGTCAAGCAAGACTTTGTCCCATTTGTCTGTGAGGAATAACTTTGAAATCATGTTACAGTTATGTACCGTTTTTAGAGTTACAAATAGGACAATCAAAAGGCCTACATAGTCTGATGCAATCTGTTTTTTCTCCACACTTGAAGATGTGAAGACGGACGTGTATGTACAAACTGGCATACTATACCTACACAGTTCATAAATGACACGTCCTACAAATATATTGCCTATTGTTTATACTGTATTTTTTCCACAGTGTGTGTTTGCATTTGCGCATGTCTGAGCTCAGTCAGGTGACACATTACAGAGCAAACAGATGACGAATGATAAGCAGACTATTTACCTTCAGCAATCCATGGTATGATTTCAATTAAAGTTCTGTTGAGTACACTTATTGTAATTCATTTATTTATTCTTTTTAAGGTAAAACAAGGTTTGTTTTGTATTTATAAGTTTTTCTTATTCTTAGTCTCTGTTAAAACTTGAACGGATGATCCTCAGGCCTTTTTTCTGAAATTTCCACCTTTTCCAAGGGGGAGCTATGAGAAACATCCTCTGTAGATTGCTACTGTAGAACTGATTGGCCTACTCTGTGTCTCCTTATGTCATAACACATTGTATTTTCAACAAGACAAGTAAGATGCAAAACAACACGAGGTCCTGGCAGAGATTCGTCAATGTCAGAGTGTTTTCTCTTTTTATTGGCCTTTTTGCTTCGATCAGATCACCTTCGGTGGAGATGCAGATTTAAAAAAACAGGGGGAGAGAAAACGGTATGAGCTAACAAATGTCCCAGAATCAAACCAAGGATGTTGCGTTTACATGGTACGCATCTTAAAACACTACTCCTCCAGGACACCACCTCCTTTTAGGTATCCATGGACAAAACGTTCAGCCATGCGCGGGTTTTTGACACATTCATAAATTACATGAATGACTTCCTCTTTAAATTAATATGTGTTGCTTTTAAACATGTCAGAGGGCTTCAGAGCAGAGAAATAGACTTTTTTTAATTAGAAGGACGTAGTCCTGGATTGATCACATTGAGCGCTAATAGAGATTGTGTCATGTGTGATATGAATCATTTTAAATTCAAAACGTTTAAATAAAAATATTCAAATGACATTTAATCTCATTGTCCTGCTGTATCATCAGCCTCCTGTTATGTGTATGTAATGTCAACATTATTTGCACCTAACACTGATGAACAGTCAATGTCATGCCTCTGTCAATTATTTAATCTGTCACCCTTATAAAAACAGGCAGTTTTAATGACAATACTAATATTTTTAAAGGGTGTTTGGACAATATGCTGTGACAACATATTATAGAAAGTGAGGAACCATGTTCAGCCTCTTTCTGGCCATAAAGCAATAAAGCTTCACACAGGCCACTGCCACTGAAAAACGCAGGGATTAGAAAAATATGAGCAGACATGATAACGTCAGTGAGCATCAGAAGCCATGGTTTTAAAGTTACAACCTCATCACCCTCAGATTGAGCCTATATAACCTTAAACGGACAAACAGACGGTTAGGGGAGGATGAAATGTTCTTGTTGTCTCCTGTGCACTGAAGCGTGTTCCTCAAGGTAAATATTCTTTTTCCAACATGAAATAGGTCTTTGTTGTTTGCCGAGAGGTAAAGAGGCGGAAAAGTGAGGAGGATCTGAACTGGTTTCCATGTCAAACACTTCAATTCACCATAGAAACTCAGATCTTAACGCGGAAACTTTATTAAACTGTGATGGTGGATTGATAAGGGCCGAATTTCTATCGGCCTCTTTTTATTGTGGGCACCAGGCGGGCTGACAGAGGTAAATTGCTCTTTTAATTAAAGCAATGCACCAGGGGAAATTGCTGTCTGAATATTGTCTCAGAGATGGGGGCCAGTGACAGTTGCCTGGAAACTTCAATCTGTCCACCCGCATTTATTCCAGATCACAGTTATGAGATAAAGTTTAATAAAAATCTTTTCCTCCGCCACCAACGAAATGAAATCCAACCCTTTCTGAACAACTGAACACAATGAGACAGGACTGCGGAGGAAACCTCATGTTCAACATGTATCTCTCAGGTTCGTCATTTAGTCCTGTAAAGAATGATAGAAATAGTTATAATTCTTGAAACTGCGCTGGGTGTCGGTGTCTCGGTGCGGCGATGCTCCGTTTCCAGGGCAGAGCATTGTTCAGCCTTTTCAATCTGAAAGCCCGTCTGCTCTTTTGTCGGAAATCGGAAATCCTTTTTCCTGGACGCGTTTCCTGGCTTCTCCGAGAAGAGACCGCAAAGGCGACATGCTTCTTGCATTAGACTTAGACTGGATTAGAATACAATTAGGCTTTTAACCAATTTTGAATTTTGTTCAGATTTTTCTTTTTATTTCTTTTAAAAACTACATTTTAGTTTAGTTTGAATTGCACCGGTCTGGTTAATTTTACATCATCTGATTAGCCTACAATTGTGTACAGCTGTTCTCTTGTGTCTAAAGTTAATTTTATTAAGCTAATTCGCCTTGTTGTGTGTCAGTGTGAAGTGAAATCGGTGTTGCTTGTTAAAAGATATGACAGTCATTCTAGAAAATTCTGGAGATAAACGAAATTGTTTTCTTAACTCTGCAAAGCCAGAATAGACTATCAGAGAAGACTAAATGGGTCCTAAAAACAGACCAGGATGGAGAGATAACTGGTGATGCTAACAGAGTCTGTGTTTTGATTTCAGATCCAACAGAAAATCTGTTGAAAGAAAGCAAAGGAACAACTTGGGGTCCAATAAACACAGGAGTACAAAAAGGTAAGAGGATTAGCTCAATGGCCTGCCATAATAAACATCTCTATCGCCATGTAGGGCACAATTATTTAATGTTGAGTAGTGTCTTGTGATGTGAACGCGGTCGTTCAATACTCCAATGAAAATATCAATAATGAAATAATAGAAAAAATAAATAATACATTAGCCTAGATGTTGGGTAGCCTTATTATTAACCATGTAAGAAAAGCCTCTAAGGCAAGCGTGGGACTTTTTGTGTATACAAAACTGACTGAATTAATAAAGTTAGGCTACCATATAAATACTTAAAAAATACGCTAATTATTACAGCCGGATTAAAATAAGTTTAAAGCTCATTTCATTTAATTTGTCTTCGTCTTGTAACCCAGGTCTAACGGGTAGCCTATTCCATCGATTCAAAGCAAAGCCTACTTTCTGAATTGAATTTATGGTCAGCTGCACTATGCTTGCTGGGCATAGATAATATTAAATTTGTTTTCAATGAATGGAGGTATTTTTGTCACCTCATAACGCTCTTTCACCACCAAAATTTTCTGTTCCGAAATGTGTGTTATCCATCCACATAAGGCGTAATGTAAAAAAAAAGACGAAAGAAAGAAATACATTTAAGAAGGCCTGCATTCAAATGAGACAAAACCAACATACATCTTGAATCCATCTGCCGTTCGTCCACAGCTCATTGTCACTGATTTAATTACACTGTGATGGAGTGCTAATAGATATTAACAACTCGCAAAGCCCGGCAGCATTTCTGGGCAAAATACGGCAGTTTATGATGTTTCACAGGCCTATCTGAATTTTTTTTTTAAATAGGCTAGTTACAAAATACAAAATAGATAATACGATTTAATAAATTCAAGACCATGTTGTGTAAAAGTACAATTGGATGAAATACGATGCATTTAAACAAGATAGCAAAGGAAAAAAATCTGCTCAATGTGCACTGAAACATGTTATTTTATAAATGATGGAAAGCACGTAGGCCTAAGTGCACATGTTAACGTCTCCACATGTATGTCGTTTTCTTGTGAGTCTGCAATTGGTGATGTCATGGCTGACAATATATTATTTGATAAAAGTGATTAAAGAACAAATATTAAATCCCCTCCCCAAAATGTTTTGCACATACTGCAGGCTATTAATAAACCACTTGGTGCCGCAGACATCTCATTTTTATGTTGTTTCACAAAATATTTCTGGTTATATTTTACTGATTTATGAATAGCTATAACCTTGATCCGCGCTGCACTGATCAATCTACATTTACTTTAACCTCAAACCAATGGTCACTGTCTCCCCTCTGCAGGCAGCGGGCAGATTCAGCTGTGGCAGTTCCTGCTGGAGCTCCTCTCTGACAGCACAAACATGTCGTGCATCGCCTGGGAGGGAACCAACGGCGAGTTCAAGCTCATCGATCCGGACGAGGTGGCTCGGCGCTGGGGAGAGCGCAAAAGCAAACCCAACATGAACTACGACAAACTGAGCCGGGCGCTGCGCTACTACTACGACAAAAACATCATGACCAAAGTCCATGGCAAGCGCTACGCCTACAAGTTTGATTTCCACGGCTTGGCGCAGATGTGCCAGCCGTCCACCACGGAGCAGGCCATCTACAAGTTTCAGGGCAACTTCTCCCCGATTCCCTTTTCCGGGATTTCCAAACTGAACCTCGTGGCTCCCGGCGTGGGGCCGTCGGGTTTCTCCTACTGGCCCGGTTCCCCTTCGGCGGCTCTGTATCACAGCCACAACCTGCAGCCTCCAGGGCCATTTGGCACCGTGTCTCCGTCCCATATCAGCTGTGTCAACAACATCAACAGTCTGACTAACATAAATAACCATTACAATTGACTCTCAATGCATCTTTTAGACACACTGGAAAGTTATAGACACAGCAGGTAATACGGCAACAAACGAAGAGAGATGTGGAAGAGCCCCGAAAGCACGGTTTTGGTTACTTGCTGGTGAAAAAACTGGCTTCATTTGGTTAACAATTAATGTTTTTAGACACGCACACGAACTAATGTTTGAACAGCATAGGCTAGGCTATATTAAACGTGCTACTATGGACCTGTAGTCCTGTAGAAGGTTGTAATCAAGGCGTGAAACAAACAAGAAATAGACTATTTAGGCCCCTTTTAAACTTTAAACCAAGACGTCTTTTGTTCGAGCAAATTATTAAATCCATCAAGGGGCCTCATATCAAATTACACACTATGGTTTGAACGCTTATGCGCGGTTTTTTAATAATTAGGCCTATATTAGTTCCACTTTAACCCACAAATGTCCCAACTTCAGCCAGAGTCTGTTAAATTAAATCGGAAATGAACAGACGCATCTGTGTGGGAGACTTGTTTTCGAAATAAACAATGTATGGAACATGATTAAATACAGATGGTCTGTTTTATACCTATTTATCACCCTTTTCTGTCCCTTTGCTGTCTCTCATCCTCCTTCCCTGATTTATATAATTGTTTTCACACACAGGTGGGTGTATCAGGTTGCACCAATAAGCAGTTATTATTGGGCTATTGGCGCCATCTCGTGGTTTTTCAATGGCCTGATGACTGTTGGCGTGATTTTTTATTTTACTGAACAGTGAAATATCGCCACTTGAAAACGGTCACCTGAAATATATTGTCACCATAATCACCGTTTGCATAGAAATCAGATCGCGCATAACCATGAAAATCAAATATATCCCACTTGCAATAAAAATTAAACCTGTACAGAAGTACATGTTTTTTATGTGTGTGAAATGAACTCTAACGTGAAAAGTAATAGAAACTGTGAATTCGTGAACCACTCTGTAAATACTGTAGGGTAGATAGATACGGGCTCAGCCCATCGCTGCTTTTTAGTGACTTTTGAGTGACTTACATTGCATTCATTTACACAGCTTCATAGTTAAAAAAACTGTACCAATGAAAATATATTAAATGAATAAAACAGACTGTTATGAATAAATTACTTTGTCAGTAAGTGTCTGAATCATGTTGATGCCCTTTTGCTTCAGTCCAAACACCATTAAAGCCTCTAAACGCCACAGACCTTTGTGTCACATTTAACATGACACATTACTCTCAGTGCTACGTGCTGTCAGGGTTCTTATTTGATTTTATTAAATGTCTTCACAAAATGTGCATGTATTTTTAAATAGGTTTCTAATCATGATACATTCTTTTAAACGATTTTAAATAAGCTGATGACGATGGCTGAAAAAAGGTATGACAAGATTGGAAAGCACAGTGTTGGGCAGTGTTTTGGTATTTAGGCTATTTTTGCCAACAGTTGAAACAAGCAGTTATGATTTGCCGGCAGAGCCAGCACAGATTGCTTGCCTACACTGAAAATCACCATCTTATAACAAAAAAACCCCAAACAAACCATTTGGTTATTTAAATGTGCAACTGTACTAACAGAGTCTTATCGCCTCAACCTGTTTGTAATTACGGAAAATACATAGGCCATAAGGATGACATATATTATGCAGCCCTCCATCTTATTTAAACTGTGTTTATTGTGCTGGTGAAGAGCGCAATAGGCTACAGGTTTAGTGCAACAGGAAATAATCCAAACACAATATATTTCTTTACAATTAAATCACACTGGAACAATTTCCGTTCACTGTAGATTACTACTGTATTGATATGATGATGATGATGATGATGATGATGATGATGATGTACTGATATGTTAGCATCATTGAGCACAGCATTGAGCACACTGTTCATAAGTGTATAAAAATACAGCAAAGCAAACAATGAGACTCATCAGGCAACAAATCTACAGATTAGAAGTACAAATAACAGCTTAATAATTTGCTGTATTGCATGGGAATTTAATTTAGTAGTTGTTACCTGTTATCATGTAAACTCTAAGTTTTCTGTGATTTAATCCTGTTGCTGCTGATATACTGTAGCATGAGAGTGGTGGATAAAACAGTACATTTCGTCAGCCACGCGGGGGCGCCCTTATTCGTTCAACATCAGAGCACAGTTTACATAACAAGGTGGTGACAGGGTTGGTCTAATACAAAACATAAAAGCATGTGCAAAGAGCAGATTAACCCCAAACCTCATTTTATGACAGTCTACAGAGATTTAAGTAATCTGGACTGAGCATTATTATGACAACTGAATGGGAGGTTTATGCCTATTACATACAAAAATAGTGCCTATAGGTATAATAGGTGTCCATTTACAGAAGACACTTGTAACAGGAGAGGTAGTAGGACCTAATGGTTGCATTGGTCATTATTTGGTGAAGTGAGTGGGCCAGTGTTTCCTTTTTAACTTTGTTGTTGTTCTATCCCTGGCATCGTGGTCTTATTTTACTTCCTGTTTTTGTGTTCACTAATTGTCTTAAGTGTTTTTGTGAGGGACCAAGCACCCAAGCAAGAGGAGTCACAAGGGAAGTTCAAAAGTAAGGGTTTTTCTTTACTGAAAAAATAAAGATAAAGGTTTGGGCCCATAAAAGAGGTCAAATAAACAAACAGTAACTAAAGCTCTGAACATAAGAGTCTCAAAAAAAAAAGATAAAAAATACAACTGACCTACTACACAAGAAACAAAGGGGACTTATATGTTGGCTGATCAGACCAATTTTGATACACAACACTACTACATAACTACAAACAACAACAAAATCTACCCAAAAACATATTCCAAAAGAAATGTACTTTTACTTAACCTTAACTCAACAAAAAAACTCAAATATAATTTAAATCTAAACCCCAAAATATCTAAGAATAGAATAAAGCCACCCCAGACATATCAACAGTGGTAGTGTCCAATTCGGCCACATACTCTCTGCTCCTGCTCCAACTGCCAAAAGTAAGTAAGGGTGCATGCTCTGAAAAAGATACTTCTGTATGGTCAACAAAATAAAGTATAATGTATGTGAAATGAATTAAGTGTCCTGTGAGTTGTTTGTAGCAGCGGGGAACCATGACTGAGGATACATAAGACCAGCCTTCACGGAAGTCTTTAACTGGCTGAAATGCCCCCTTATTGGGTATCAGTTATTGATTGGACGTTGCAGCTGATCTGACTAATTTCATGACATCAGTTTCATACTGAACTGAAACTTAACTGTTACTCCCAAGTTTTATATTTGATTTGTTTTCTGATTCACCGTCTCGTCAAAAATCTGTAGATCTGAACAACAAAAGGACCACAAACAACTTCATTTATTAGAAAGATTTTACATTAACTTTTACTGTGGATATAATTAAAGTCAGAGAGTCAAAGAGTCTGTCAGAAAACAACACTTTTTACATCATTTATTGTGATTTCTATTCAGTCATGTGAGACTGATAATTCAAAAGTGTTGGCTTTGACACGAGTTACAACATTTCAATTTCCCCTGAAACATATAGGCTAATAAATCATTTCCAATATTCAAAAGACACAGTGATCATATTCTGGGTTGTTTAATAATAAATTCACAATCAGAATATTAGTAAACAAAGATGCATATAATGAATAAATAATATAAACGCATTGTGACAGTAACCTCTGAAAGGATGCGAGGAAAGAAAGCAAGCCAGGGAAACATGGATGTAATCAAGACACTTGGGATGCACTCTTGGTGTATTTAGTTGGGCTGCTCCCCTCACTTGATGGGAGTTCAATGTTCTTGTGTCTAAGGATAATTCCTCATGTTTCTTTTGTGTCGTTTTGGATTTATGCTGTCTTTTTGGATTCACTTGTTTGTTATGGAATACTGTGGTGGGTCAGAAACTCAACTTTCACCCAGGAGACCGGTGTTTGTTTCCCTTCTCAGACAAAAAGTCAACATTGATTGTTTTTAGGCAACGTTACCTTACACAACTTACGTCACATAAGAGGTTATTTTAGCCCCAACCATGATGTTTTCCTAAACTCAACCAAATAGTTTTGATGCCTAAACCTGACCAAATTGCAACTGTTACAATTTAATATTTGATAACCATAACCACTAGTTTCGATTTTAAAGCCTAATTGGACGTTACTAACTCGACCTCGAGTACCCAGGGTATTGAAAAGTGATGCCAAGTGGTCTTGACCAAGCGTCCATATGTGATGAGTCGGAAGTAAGAATGTGTTGGATTCAGTGGGAGAACCTGCCATCACAGCAGCCGAGGAGCCTATTCCACCTTCAAAGATGGCACAAAGGACATATTTATTAGAAATTTATTAGATTAGACTACTCTACATACACATACACACGGCTGGCATTGTAGACAACTAAGCACACCAGTCCAGAGGTAAGATATTCCATATCAGCACATTTTTTTGTTAAAAACTTTACGCATGTTCAATTAATTCCTGACTCCGTACTGTATAGGTAATGTTAAATAACAATGGATTTAAT
>JAPMOB010128477.1:0-14731 GCA_029875015.1 Lepomis gibbosus | reverse complement strand
ATGTACATGTGTTCAGGCGGGACTCTAGTCAAACGTGTAAAATTTCGTGCAGATCTGAGCATGTACAGAAATTTTTTACCACTCCTGACATGTGTGCAAAATTTGGTGACTTTTTGAGCATGTTTAGGCCGCCAAAATTGAGCTTACTTTGTAGGAGAAGGAAAGAAAGAAAGAGAAAGAAAGAAAAAAAAAATCCTTACAATTTCAATAGGGTCTTCGCACGGTTCGTGCTCGGGCCCTAAATATATATTTGCTATTTGATCTTTCTTTTAAAAAAGAAAAATTCAATTGTCCTCTCTTGTGCAGTCGCACAGAATTTGTTTTCTCTCTGCCTCTTTCACAGCAGGGGAAATGAGATTTTAATAATTAAACAGAAAGATTACAGTAGACTGACATGGAGCCCCCATGATACAGGCTATTTTTAGTGATTTGTTCATGATCAGTTTACTTCCACTGATGTTATGTTTGAGGAAATTGAGCTGTATTTAACATAAATCAAACTTGACAGTGTCACGCTCACGAGAAGGCTCTTTCACTAGAGCTGGATGAGGTCTTCAAGATAAACTCAAGGCTGAAACTGTTTTTTTTTTTTTTTTTTATGAAGCAGGACACTTCCCATGGTCCCGAGAGTGAAACTACCTCGCTCATTGTTTATGCTGGCATGGCCTGATTCCTTCTGTTCAGTATTATCAAGTTATGAGGAAACTTCACTTTCCTCTACTTTTGTTTATACTGAATGCAAATTTCTTTTCTAATGATAAATATCGTCCTATCGCACAGCCCTAGCATCGATCCTACTCACAGTTCTGCTTCCTGATAAACAGTATTTCAGAAATGAATGGAATAGTTCAAGATGTAGTTTGGTAATTGGCTTCAGCACTGGACTCTTGTCAGTAGAAGATTCTGTTTCAAGACCTGAAATAGTGAGCTACAATTTCAGTCCGTTGTTATTTGTAGAAAATAAGTGCCACAAAGGGTGGTGGAGAATGTGTTTTGCCATATGCACACTGCGGGAGGTTCTTTGAGACCAAGGAAGTTAGAGAAAGGTGGGTTCTTGGCTGAATGGGAACTGACTAGTCGGTTGCTGTGGAAACAGAAGGGTAGCAGGGCAGCTAGTGTGTGTGTGTGTGTGTGTGTGTGTGTGTGTGTCGCTCTGTTAGTTTGTGTGTGTGGCTGTGCCTGCGTGAGTGAAACGGGTGGGTGTTGCTGGGGTCAGGAGGTTAACCGTGTGGAGCATTTCCTTGAGACAGCTTTTGTTTTGCTCCAAGTGCTTGAAGCCTCCGTCTGTATTTGAATCTTTCCCTCCTTACTCTCTTTTGTTTCATTTTCCCGCCCTCTCATCCTTGGAAACCGGTCAAGTCAATTGGTCGACTGAAGTCTCTTGTCAGCTCTCCAGCAAGAAAGTAGAACTCCAAGTGTTTGCAAAGTATTTGTTTTCTTACTCGTCTGTATTGCATTGTGTATTGGCAAAGCAAAATATTGCCTGTTCGAATACATGTGAATAAAGGCAACAAACCCTGCTTCCCACGCTCTGTGTAATGTGTCGCATATACCAAATCATTGTAATCATAGAGAAATGAGACCATTAAATTTAACATTTGCATGAATGACTCATAAATGCTTCCAAAAACAAAGAAGTTAAATGACACTGTGTGGGGAAGACAATTAGATCTGATGCCACTTCCTAGTGGTGGTCTCTCGATGCAAACCAGAGGTGTAAGAGAGTGTGTGTACAATTCGGTCGTCTGCCGTCTTGTTAGGCATTTTGTTAGGACATGCAATTGCAGAGCAAAGGGAACTTTGTGCTGCTCTAATTGGACTGTCCGTGTCCAGTGAGTGATACATTTATTTAGCATAGTGGGCTGACTAGACAAACATTATGTGATAAGCCTCTACAAGGGCTTCATAATGGCATTGCCTTTGTTACTTGAAGCTGTGTGTCACTTTGTTGTGTGAAAACTTCAAAAGTAGATAACATTTTGAAAATATAGTTTACATTTCTTTTCAGTTTTTATTTTCAGGCATGCACCCATCATGTATACCATCCGATTTAAACTGTGATGTAACTGCAGCCAGTGGTATAGCACTGTTGCTTTACAGACTTTCAAGTTTAGTGTAGTGTTATATCAGGGTTGCAAGCGCTCATGCATTGACCCTGAGGCTCACGCTCTAACACCACTCAGTGAAAAAATACATATTATACAATTTATATAGTTCAATCATATCTGCTCATATATTTAACCCTCAATATTCTCCTTAGAGTCCCATTTTTCAGTGCCACTTCCTTCTGACCACATTTAGGTAACAAAATGATTCCATGAATTCAATACAATGCTGGAAAACAGTCTCTGAAATTAACAATTTTCTAGAGGCAGATACCCTGATTATTAAGATTAGTCTCCCAATTTAGGTTATAATGTGTGGAGGTCGGCAAGTATGCTGATCAACCATACTTATTTGTTCTTGACCATGATTATTGATGGCTTTTCATCTATACATACTTCAGAATTGTGTTTTGGATGCTGAACTGAACAAAATTCCTGGGGGTTGAGGAGTAAAGGCCTCCGACCCCTGAGGTATATTTTTAGACTGCGACTTCACCGATGCAGAATCTCATTCCAAACTAAATTGAAAAGTTGGCAGCCCTTGTTAATATGTTATGATGTTGTTGTTTTTGTGTCTTAAATTACTCTTGTCCTTGCTTTATCTTGCAGTGTCTGCCACCGCTTTCTACAAGGCCCAGCCAGTCATCCAGTTCATGTGTGAAGTGCTGGACATCCACAACATAGACGAGCAGCCCCGCCCTCTCACAGACTCGCACCGGGTCAAATTCACCAAAGAAATCAAAGGTGAAGATAGGGTGTAAAATGTGCCTGCATATGAGAAAGAGTATTAAATCAGACAAATAATATTTCATTATGTGTGTGGGTCGAGAGAGTTTGAGCAGGAACAGGAACATGTAGCAGCCGACACCTTCTTAATGCTGCTCCAACACTTTATTATTCACCAGGTTTGAAGGTGGAGGTGACACACTGTGGAACCATGCGGAGGAAGTACCGCGTCTGCAACGTGACCCGTCGGCCTGCCAGCCATCAAACGTGAGTCAGCCGCCAGGCAGGCAAGGGAACAGGACACTGGGCAGAGTTTGTGGATGGGATGGGGGCGGGGAACACAGACCACAGAGGATGCGATCACCAATTCACCACCAAACAAACCAGATAATGGCTGACTCATCTGACAACCATGCATTCAACATTAGTCATATTGAAGTAGCCGTTGTGCGGCTGCTGATTTTCAGTGTTTTTCATCCAGAGGAGAATACCTTGCCATGTGTTATCCTTCACATGGCGTTTAAATCCCCATATGGCCATCAAAAAGGACAGTCCATACATACAGTATATGCCAACGTGCTTTTTCTTAATATGCTCTTATAATACTACTTTAATGATACTTGATCAGTAATTGCTACTCTCTTTGTTGTTAAAAAGGTGCTATGGCTATATTTCATAGCGACTGACTTGCATTCAGTTCAATCAATATAATGTAGTTTGCCTACGTGGCAGTGTTGTTTTTGACATTTCTGTTTCTCTACAGGTTCCCTCTACAGTTGGAAAATGGCCAGACTGTAGAGCGTACTGTAGCACAGTACTTCAGGGAGAAGTACAACCTGCAGCTTAAGTACCCACATTTGCCCTGTCTACAGGTGGGCCAGGAGCAAAAGCACACCTACCTTCCCCTGGAGGTGAGAGAAAACAAGTTGCTATTCCTTATTTTTCAATTTAAACACAACTCCAAGTATTAAATCTGCAGCTCCCAGGTGTGCCTGTATATCAAATGTAGAAATAACCAGAAAAAGCTTAAGTATACCTAGAAAATCTTTTGCTGGATAAATAAACACTAACATAATGAAAAATACATGTCACCACCGTTCAAAAGTTTGCCTTTGTTTTCTTGCAGGTGTGTAACATTGTAGCTGGTCAAAGGTGCATAAAGAAACTGACAGATAATCAGACTTCCACTATGATCAAAGCCACAGCTCGCTCTGCACCTGACAGGCAGGAGGAGATCAGCAGGCTGGTGAGTTGATGAATCAGTGACATAATGCTGCCTGGATTGCTAAATTCAGGGCAAAAAAACTCTCTGTACCTATAGAAAAAATCTAATATGCAGAAATCATGGCATATTATGTATAATTTTTGAGCCTTTTGCAGTTAATGTTGATTTCAGCATGTTACTTTTTGGATAGCCATTTAGTTGGACATCTCTATGAAATGCCTGCGTTGCTAAGCTTGTCAGCACTTGGTTGCCATGCTGTTCATCCTGATGTCAAATTGTTTGTTCTGTAATCACCTCTTCCGGATTCTCATTTTATATTAACTTAAGTATGTCTGCCTGCTTGTCCATCGCATTTGGCAGTTACTAGGCCGGGTCAAAAAATTCCATAGTCGTAATGGCTTTAACATGTGCGTTTGGCTGCTGCAATGTCTGCAGCATATTGTTTATGGCAAGATTGACATACTGTACACTGCCTCAGGCAATCATCAGATTTGCAAAGCACATTTAATACCTGTTGTTACCTTATTAAACTAAGTCTCCCTATCTCTTAACTTGAAATTACAGGACTTGCTTAGGAAGTCATTGTAGACTCACTGTGGTGGTGTTTTCATTTAGCTACACAGTTGCTTGAAACTGACAGGAAAGTGTAGGTGGAATAGCAGAGTTTGAGAGACAAAACAAGCAGATAAGCAGTGTCTGTCAGATGGACATAATTAATTCTATAATAAATTTGGACATCGTGCCAGCTGGGCTGATCATGTACCCTGTCCTTGCAGCCACTTTGGATTAGGATGCTGGCACATGACATTTTGTTGCATTTTACTGATTCAGTTTTTCCTATCCACCAGCCTTTTTAAAATAATGAAAACAATAAAAATGCTCACTGCAGAAGAAGAATAAAGGAAAATGAATACCCACACATACACCTGCAAGTACCCTAATGAGGCATTTTCGGTAGCACGCATTGGCATAAGGTCTAAAACAATGAGGCATGCATTGTAGACACCACATTTTAATGTAATGTAATATGAACTACTGCTGCACTTCGGCTTCATTCTTAAGAGGAATCAGAGCTGTGTCACAATATACAAATTTTGGTGTACTTTACGACATCTGAAAAATAATTGTCCATACTGGTTTTTGTATGAATTAAACAAACAAGATATAATGTAGGGTTGAACAACTAATCTAAATTGTATGAAAATCGCAATATGGCCTGCTGCACTTTTCAAATTGCAGTATGTGCATTATTTGTTATTGTAAATGTGAGTCAAAATACCATTTATGTTAAATATCTACCATACCTTTATCCAAAATAAGCCACACAATGAGAGGGGAGGTAAAGGCAGAGAGTAGAGCACATGGCGATATACTAATGGCATACTATAACCTTTCAGTAGTGCATTTGTCTCTACTCCTGCTGTCATTAACTACTGTGGCCTGACATTGTGTCCAATTTTCTCACCCACTTTTCCCTGCAGGTGCGCAGTGCCAACTACGAAGCAGATCCTTTTGTACAAGAATTCCAGTTCAGGGTGCGAGACGAGATGGCCCATGTGACGGGGCGAGTGCTACCCGCCCCCATGCTGCAGTACGGCGGCAGGGTGAGCACAGAGCACTTTATGGTACCCTTCCTTTAAATCACGCCCATTCTCTCTGTTTGTCTGACACGCTCTCCCCTTACACTGTCTTTATTCCACTGTCTCTAAGGGGAACTAACTCACTTGCTTCGGTTTGTACTTCACAGTGTCAGTCTTTATGGCTTATTTCTTTGTGGTTTAGTCTCAGTAATGAAAAATTTGATTCTACCTAAAAATAAATAAATAGATAAAGCAGATTCCTTTCTGAATTTTGATGTGCTTTGAGAGAGAAAACAGGGCAGGAAACATTGTTGTCCATTTGCCACAACATTTGGCTAATGTTAATTTTCTTTGGCGAAGTAAAGAAGAGGTGGGTTGAAGAGGTTTCTGACAATTGGACAAAGAAGCATCTTACTGAGATTGAACCACAGTGTTCATTAACATCTGTCTATTTATCAACCTCCACGAGGAGACATGCCTTTACTATTGTACATTTCTGTGTGTTTTACAGGGAATTATGACACCTTTATGCACAGTATGTTGTGCGCAGTACACACCAAATTACATCTTATATACTATAGATTCCATCACACAGTACATCATGCTATTTTCACATGAAAACCCACTTGATTTAGAGCCTGACCGACAGATATATCGGTATCTGCATGTTTTTCGATATGCACCGATATCACATATAATGCAGAAAACAGTGCTTGGGATGAGTCAAAAATAGTTTCATCACATTTGTCCAGCAGAGAAAGCTCCAAGTTGCTAACTAGCTTGTGAAATACATACTGGAAATAAAAATTAAAAAACTTGGGGGCATATTTATGTATTTGTTATTTATATAATAGCACTGTCTCCAACAATTGTTGCGATCTGGGGCCCTGAACCCATAATTTACCCATTTCAATTTAATTAATATAACGTTAACCATGTCCTACCCATGTCACTCATGCTTATTTTTCCAGCTGTAGTTTGTCAGTACAGTCAGTAACGTTATAGATTGAAAGGTAAGCGTCGGGTCATCTCTTCCCATACATTCTGGTGCTCAGCAGACGACGGTGTGGTGGTGGATTGAGTCTGCTGGGTGTTGAATTCACGGTACATTGATAACTAGTTGGTGAGAAGCAATGCTGGAACGTAAATAACATTATCATCTTTTACTCTCCATGACAACGAGCATTAACCAGTACAAAGTAGTAAGTGAAACATTGTATAACAAAAAAAAAGATGACATGTTTTTATAATCAAGAATAAAGAAAAAAGCGTTTCTGATTCAATCCACTAAAATTTTGGTTCATAATAGGAACAAAGCTGTGGCATGGATCTTATAGCTGGCTTGATAGAGTAGAGAGCTGTATTGAAATGTAATTAAGTAAATTTAATCAAGGACTGTACTTTGCACAGTTTAAAGGTATTTGTACTTTACTTGAGTATTTCCTAGGAATTTTCTGCTTCTTTATACTGCCACTCCACAAAAGTTCAAAGGGAAATACTGTACCTTTTACTTTACTGCAGTTATTATTTTGCAGCTATAGTTACTAGTAGTAGTACAGTACTCCTGTCCTCTGTCTCTATCTAATCTCTACATTTAAAAATGGCTATCTTAAAAATAAAATGTTAACATGTTAAAGAAAATTTTATAAATATTTTTTCAAGAAACGGTGCACAATCCACATAGATAAGGTCTATTTTCATTTTCATAAATTCTATATATCTGCGGCCATATTGGTAATCGGTGAATTTTTCCCTGCCAAAATCAGTATTGGTCTTTAAAAAAATCCCCTCATAACGGTCAGACTCTAATTCGATTTGAAAGTTAAAAGTTTCTCTGGTGCAGATGCTTGTTTCTTTGACTGACAATTCTGAATTTCTGTAAAAAAAAAAAAGAAAAAAAAGACTGTTAATAAATGTTGGTATGGATGAAGAGTGTGTATGGGTTCTGTGGGTTTTTAGAATGTGTGTGTTTGTATCTGTATGTGAGTGTGTGCACACTTGTGTTTCTGCCTATTCAAACGTGAGTCTGAATGAACAGTGTGAATGTGAGTGTTTGCCCACATAATCGTGAGGACATGTGGTGAGACTGCAATGTTGTTTCAGAACCGCACTGTAGCCACGCCCAGCCACGGGGTGTGGGACATGAGGGGGAAGCAGTTCCACACCGGGGTGGAGATCAAGATGTGGGCAATCGCCTGCTTTGCCACACAGAGGCAGTGTCGGGAAGAAATCCTAAAGTATGATTATTTGAATATGTTTGTTTAGCTGAAAAAATGTTTTTGAATCCTTTTCTGGGATTCTTTATCATCATTTTGCCTGCAGTGATGATGCTCATTAAAGTTTTATTTGTACATATGTGTATTCATAAATTGTTATCTGGCATGAATTAATACAATCTATTTCAAATGATTACTAAAAGAAGCGTAGTATCTCTTTTATCTGCAGTTTGCAGATGGCCGTGGTTTCTACATTGAGCCAGACATTTTTTTAAATTTTATTTTATACCTTTACTTTACCCCGTTAATACCAGGGGAACAGTGCGCATTTATGATCACCATAACTATGTCAGAGGTAGACAAAAAAACAGTTTTCATCTGTAGTCCCTGTTCAGATGTTAAAAAGTGGCCACTAAAAATTGCAAACCGGTTTATGCTGCATTGCAGAGATGTCGAAAACAAAAGTTCTATAACCTGCATGGACAAATCATACACTTGGCACTAAAGGACAATAAAAACACGGTTAAACACATTCATTTAACATTTAAAACCTTTAGTTAAACCAACAGCTTAATGTCAAAAACCGTACCTGTTACACAAGGAACAATATTTTATGTTATGTGTTATTTGTGCAGGTGTCTGTGTTTGATTGTAGTTGATGTCACCATTATAATTACTCTTCATTCATCCCTACTACTTTTTCCTCCTCTAGGGGTTTCACAGACCAGCTGCGTAAGATCTCTAAGGATGCGGGGATGCCTATTCAGGGCCAGCCATGCTTCTGTAAATACGCCCAGGGAGCGGACAGCGTGGAGCCCATGTTCAGACACCTGAAGAACACCTACGCCGGACTCCAGCTCATCATCGTCATTTTGCCAGGAAAGACTCCTGTCTATGGTTAGAAAGCTGTTTTAAAAATAAACATTATATTAAAGTCCAGGGATAATGCCTGTTGTAAAAGCTGTTGGAAATACTAATGCTATTCTGGGACTGAGGGCTAGTGCAATATTCTCTCCTCCACAGATTGCCAAATATATGTCTGAAAAGAACCCTATTAAGGAGAATGTACTTTAAGAGTAATTAGAAAATATTATTTCCATTGATTTATATAGTTTATCATTATAGCTTGTGTGTATGTGCTGCTTTTGCAAGGATGACAATATTTTGTTAACTTTTCTTGATGCTAATATTTCACCCGTAGCGGAGGTAAAGCGTGTGGGAGACACCCTTTTAGGCATGGCCACACAGTGTGTTCAGGTGAAGAACGTGGTGAAGACGTCCCCTCAGACGCTCTCCAACCTCTGCCTTAAGATCAACGTGAAGTTGGGAGGCATCAACAACATCCTGGTACCTCACCAACGGTCAGTCATGCTCTCCTTCTCCTCATATCTGGCAGTGAGATACTGTAGTGATGCTGGTTTTAAATGGCTTCTTGTAGCTTGGAGTGTTCAACTATTGTTTGAAATTTTTGGCTTCAAAATGTAACTAATTGTCATACATGCACACGTTTCCCTGACATTTGTACAGATGTAAAAACAAAACAAAAAACCCCACACACATGCCACAGTAATAAACATTGTACCATGTGTATACATTGTCAATATAACTCAATATAATGAATGTCTTTGTCTTTCTAATGTCTCTCAATGAATAGACCATCAGTTTTTCAGCAGCCAGTTATTTTTTTGGGAGCAGATGTTACACACCCACCTGCTGGAGATGGGAAGAAGCCTTCAATTGCAGCTGTGAGTTTGATCTACACTCATCCATTCATGTTCCACCTGAGCTATTGGGTGAATTTATTAACTTATCAACCCCACCTCCCCATCCACTCATGCTCCTTCTGCTCCTCTCCTCTCTCTTTCCAGGTGGTAGGCAGTATGGACGCCCACCCCAGCAGGTACTGTGCCACTGTGCGGGTCCAGAGGCCCAGGCAGGAGGTCATCCAGGACTTGGCCTCCATGGTGCGGGAATTGCTCATTCAGTTCTACAAGTCAACCCGCTACAAGCCAACCAGGATCATTTTCTACAGGGATGGAGTTTCAGAAGGCCAGTTCAGACAGGTCAGCTCCCACAAAACATTGGTTGGAATTTCTGTTCTATAGGTCTTGATTTAGATGCGTTAGAAACAGTGCTTTGGGTTTTTTGGCTACCTAGCTGATACTAGT
This sequence comes from Lepomis gibbosus, assembly GCA_029875015.1. Classification (NCBI taxonomy): domain Eukaryota; kingdom Metazoa; phylum Chordata; class Actinopteri; order Centrarchiformes; family Centrarchidae; genus Lepomis; species Lepomis gibbosus. The sequence continues at coordinate 4,711 of JAPMOB010128477.1, read as the reverse complement.
GAGGATGTGTTTGACCGGACTGATAGTTCCCTTCAAAATATTCCCAAATATTCTATAATGAGAAACATTTTCACAATGGAGGACAACATTCCCAAATTTTCTTGTTTTTTGAACTATGAAGTTAATATGATTGGTTGCACAGTGGGCTTGTAAAAAAAAACACAGGTAAACATCCAAATCATCCATATATGTTAAGACACCATGAAACTATATACTGCAATACTTTTTAGTTAAAATGGGTAGTTTTTACAAACATTTGAAGCTATTCTTAAACCTTTTCCTTTCTCAGGTGCTGTATTATGAGCTGCTGGCCATTCGTGAGGCCTGTATAAGCCTGGAGAAGGAATACCAGCCAGGCATCACCTACATTGTTGTGCAAAAACGCCACCATACACGCCTCTTCTGTGCCGACCGCAACGAGAGAGTGAGTCCCCACCATTTAAACACAACACAAGCACAGATACACTCTTTGAGTATGACATAGTGATGGTACTATTAAAGTTAGTACAGTGTGTTATGTGTCCATATTCTTTATTATGCTCTGTGCCATCATGTTAAGTACTCAAAATAGGTCTCCTTAATTACCTTTTGTTGTCAGTTGGACTGTTCACCCTCCTAACCTCTGTAATTATATTTGATTATAACATTAGGGCCCAATGCAAACCCAGAGCTCTGGAGTGGCACTCAAGGCCCCAAGAGTAAGACTCAGCTAGTAACAACATAATTTTCAATGCAAGCACTCCCATACAGAGCATTAAGCCCTCTAGAGCATTAGGCTTATAATTGGTTGATTGGGAAGCACTTGCTAAACCTTTGGCTGGGTTGGCCCATCAACTCCTTATTTTTTCAATGATTAGAATTTCCTGACATCATAGGTTTGTTTAAAAGCTTTGTTTTCTGCTGCTCTTTTCCTGCATGTTCCATTTGTTTTTACAGTTGTTTTTGTTTTCATGGTGAAACATGGGGGAAAAAGTCAAAAGGCATTAATGGGGACTAACCAACCTTAACTTTGCTTTCGTCAGGTTGGACGTAGTGGAAACATTCCTGCTGGTACTACCGTGGATACGGACATCACGCATCCCTACGAGTTTGACTTTTACCTCTGCAGTCACGCTGGAATACAGGTCAGACTAACCTCTTGTCTTCTCTGCCCTGCCTTCTGCCTTTTTTTGCAGTATTTCATCACACTTTCTTTCACTGAAATCTTAAAGACTTAAGATTGTATGCTTTTACAGAGTCATGCATTGCAAATACATAGGAAGTAGGTTTCAGAACTACAATGGCCGCAAGAAAAAAAGAGGGAAATTCTGTCTTTCATTTTCTCATAATTATCTTCAGTCTTTCCCCTAACCAAAACATGGCTGTTTGTCATTCTGAACATTTTCAGTGTCTTAAAAATACTTTTCTTTTTTTAGGAATGCCTTTTTTTTTTTTTTTTTTTAAAGAAGGCTGAAAACCTTGCTAAATCACGGAAAATGCACTTTTATCTAGCTGGTATCGTGAGCATTCTCACTTTTGCAAGTGTGGAATGGCATCACCATAGCAGGATACAGTTAATGGCTGGACAAAGTAAAAAAATAAAATGCCTTTAGCTATCATTAAGAAAAAGGGACACAAGATTCTTTCTTGTCTTATAGCTATCCATTTTTGTTTGTTACATTTGGACTGAAAACTATTAGAACTAGGGCAGCAAGGTTCTGCAACAGCACTTACTCAGAGGCTGTTTGCGTCTTTTTACTCCTAAATCACCAATGTATTTTTGTTATTCTTGTCAATAAGAGTAATAGTATGTATAAAGTGATATACATCATAGTAAGTTAGTTGTCTCGCTAATTATGTATTTATGCGAGGGTTTGATTACTTGACTGTGGTCATTTTATGTTTTACCACTTTTTTTTTTTTCTCAGTATAGTTATGTGCTTCCCGAGGTTTCTTGTCTTCTTTCTATTTAGTCCAACAAAGAAAATTACTATTGACCAAGATTAAATGGCAATAACGTATTGTATCTTAAATTTTGATTCTAAAAAAAATACAAACGTGCCATTATAAATCCCTTCTCCCAGGGCACCAGTCGGCCCTCCCACTACCATGTGTTGTGGGATGACAACTGTTTTACCGCTGACGAGTTCCAGCTGCTCACTTACCAGTTGTGCCACACCTACGTGCGCTGTACCCGCTCAGTATCCATCCCTGCGCCAGCCTACTACGCCCACCTGGTGGCCTTCCGCGCCCGCTACCATCTGGTGGACAAAGAACATGACAGGTGATGAAGGATGATAGTTACGAGAGTAAACAACAGGTTCTCCTTTTTTGACTGGATGTAAATGTCCGGAACTCTGAAGTGTTATTTTTCTATTTAAGTGTTTTGATAGCAGTTGTCTTGTTTTACTGACAAAATGTGCTCAATTGTACTGCATGCATGCCAGTATTGTTTTTAATCCATCATAACGGGTCCTCTCCTCCCCACTCTGCAGCGCTGAGGGCAGCCATGTGTCTGGTCAGAGTAACGGTCGGGACCCCCAGGCGCTGGCCAAAGCTGTTCAGATTCACCACGACACCCTGAGGACCATGTACTTCGCCTGAGCTACAACAACCCTCCCTAACCATCGCCACTCTTAACACACACAGAAGCATACACAGACAGTCAAAGGAGTCCTCATATGTGCAAGTCCCACCCCCCAATATGCCTAGTCAATCCGGACCTGACACTGTGCAGAGGAAAGCAGGGAGGAAGGAGGGGAGGAGGCACCCCACACTGGACTGAGGATGCAAACGCTGCTTTAAAAACAAACAAGAGAGAAACTCGGCACTATTATGCAATATTTAACCAGCCAACTATTACATTTTCACCCTTATCTGGCCCCCTTTATATTGCCCCCACCCCCACCACCCGATTTCTTCTTCTCTGTTTGACATCTTTACTTGTGGCCTAGTGGGTGTTTTTCTTGTTTGTTTTTACTTTTCCCTACCTTTCGGCACAATCGTTCTATATAGTCTACTAATCTGCTCCTTTGCCATCTACAGTACCTCAAGTCAGTATGAGCAGCAGCACTTTTACATTCTGTCAGTTTAACTGTAGTTTGTTTTTGAATCTCTCTAGTGTTCGAAATGAGGGAGCAGAGAAGGAAGGGTCTGATGCTGGAGTTGTTCAGTGGTGTTTGATTTATTTTGGAATATAGTCATTTCATTTGACCGGAGGTCTTCCCGGTTGCCACTTTTATTTTTCCTTTTTCCTCTTGTTTCCTCTGTTCTGTTGCTTTTCACTGGTGTGTGAAACCACCAGTTACTTGTATGGAGCAACATGTTCTTTTGAGCACACTGCCACCTGATGGCGACGAGGTATAAATGCCCCCTTACAAGGTTTTAGATCAGTTTTCATTTATCTTTTCCAGTCACCTGTCACATTTAAACAGGGGCAGTTTATATTGGTTGATATATCCATTGCTCAATTGCAGCGTCTATGAATTTCATTTTAAGTATAACACTGTTATTTAATTCTGGTTTTTGTTTTTCTTCTACATTATGTGAACCATTTTATGATTCTGACTGTTTTTTAATCATTTAAATCATGTAGTCGTCATGCATTCATTTCCCTCAGTGCTTTATCTCACATTTCCCTCTCTTGACTTGGTGGGTAAATAGAGATCATGTCAATGGTTTCCTCTAGTGCAATAATCAGTTGAAATGAAGGGAAGAGGATTTTAGGGGATTTAAATGACTCAAAAGAACAGTTACAAATTTAATTTGACAATGAATCTCCCCGAAAAGACAAATGGTTGCCACTTGGCAGGCACTTTCATGTATTGCTCCTCTGTGTGGCGATTGTTCAGCAAACTTTTACGAGTTTGTCCTTGCTGTCGGGCAAAAATGGTGCAACTGCAGTTTTGGTGATTTAGACGTTTTTACTTGAATTGAAGGATATTATGCGCCTCTGTGGTTTGAGAATGCTTCATCATCAGTGGGCATCATGTCATAATCCCTGATCATCAGTTTGCTAATGAGGTTGATTTTCTTAATTCCTAAGAATAACAAAGCTTTTCACCTGACTGCAGAAAAGTGGAGTATAAAGGCCATAAAGAGGTAGTATTCAAGTGCCTGGTTGAAGTTATGTGTTGAATGGTCAGACGCTACATAACTCATTATAGGGATCCTATTTCAGTGGGGTCAAATAATAAAACATATTCCGACAAATAGACAGCACAAGATGGTTTAAAGCAAGAAAGTTTCACCTGATGCCTCTTATTCTTCTCAACAATGTCTACTGACTTTTCTATACATCTCATTCAAATCATCGTAAGATCAATATATTTATTGTGTTGGCCTATACAGCAGTGTTAGCAGTTGACTTTGCTTCTGAGCAGCGTTCAAGCAAAGCAGGCCGAGTCATTTATTTTGCTTAGTCTTCACCAGACATGGATCTAGCTGCTACATTGTGTTTGTACCTAAAAGGCCGGGTTCATGGGCATGGAGTCACCCTCATTATAAACACATTCTTTCAATGAATTGTTTCTTTCAGTAGAAATCTTAGGTCCAGGACTAGGTTTAATTCCTGTCCATGTAACCGGCCCAAAGTCGCGGCTGGCTTCAGAACAATGCTAAGGAGTTAAGTTGGTGACCAATATTTGCAGCAGAAGTACAGCTGACATCTTATGAAATGTATCTGGATTAGAGTTACCACTTAGCTCCTCTGTGCCGCTGATGACCTGAAGCT
>JAPMOB010128439.1:0-12450 GCA_029875015.1 Lepomis gibbosus | reverse complement strand
CACACACACACACACACACACACACACACACACACACACACACACACACACACACACACACACACACAGTACACAGGGCTCTGGGCTATCACAATATGAAACACATAAGTGTCTACTGGGTCACCTGCCAGTGTGTGTTGAATATGTGGTGGCTGGTGACAGAGCAGAAAAAACAAAATAATAGGCAAAAACACAGTGATAGCTGAGGGAAAAGATTACTTTGCCTCCTTTGTACTCCCTTACATAGCAGAAGGCAAAATTTTCTTAAATTATTTAAAAAGGCCCTTTTTTAAAAGCCTGCCCAATATAACTATTAATTAATATTAGTAAAATTATTGAATAATAAAGGAAAGTTTGAGGATGACACCACTATTATCAGTCGGATTTCAAACAACGCGACTTCATGTTGGGGGGAAATGATAATCTTGGAGAGTGGTGCACAGTAAAACAAAGGAGCTGATTGTTGATTTTAGGAAAAATGAGTCAGTGGAGCTGAGCTGGAGAAGGTGGACAGTTTCAGGGAATCAGCATCACAGAAAACCTGACATGATCGTCTCATCTCCGTGCTGGTGAAGAAAGCTCAAAAACGCCTGCATTTCTTGAGGAAGCTTAAGAAGGCCAAATTCCTGTGCCAAGTGCTTGTCAGTTTTTACAGAGGAGCAGTAATCATCCTGACTGGAAACCTCACTAAATTACATGGGATGCGCACAGCCCAGGACCGCAGGGCTCTGCAGTGGATTATACATACAATCCTTTTTAAAAATTATCATTCTATTCAGAACAGGATTAGAATAGATTTATATTTTAAATATGATAGTAGTATTTCTTTCTACAACAGCAGCAGTTTACAACTGCTAAACCTTACAGAAACTCAATAATATCTATCTGGGAAATAGATCTAAAAATGTCAATGTAAAATAAACTATTTCTGACAAAGGGCAGAGTGCAGGAAATAATAGATTTCAAGAAAAAGTATGAAATGGTAATATAAGAGATTATTGCTACTCTGGGATGTTTTGTGAGGACCAACAGAATGAACACATCTAGGGTGTACACATTTTAGTTCCTTTATTTAGATTTTTGATTAAAGACATATAGTCAATCAAAATACACTATATTACCAAAGGTTTTGGGTCACCTGCCTTTAATGCACATGAAGGTTAATGACATCCCATTCTCATTCTGTAGGGTTTAAAAGGGAATTTTTGCAGCTATAAAAGTTTCAACTCTTCTTGGAAGGCTGCCTACAAGGTTTAGGAGTGTGTTCAATGGAATTTTCGACCATTCTTCTAGAACCGCATTTGTGAGATCAGGCACAGATGTTGGATGAGAAGACCTGGCTCGCAGTCTCCGCTCTAATTTATCCCAAAGGTGATGAGGTCAGGACTGGTCAGTCACATTCTCTACACCGAACCCGCTCATTCATGTTTTTATGGACCTTGCTTTGTGCACTGGTGCGCAGTCATGTTGGAACCGGAAGGGGCCATCCCAAACTGTTTTCACAAAGTTGGGAGCATGGAATTGTCCAAAATGTCTTGTTATGCTGAAGCATTAACAGTTCCTTTCACTGGAACTAAGGGGCCAAGCCCAACCCCTGAAAAACAACGCCACACCATAATCCCCCCTCCACCAAACTTTACACTTGGCACAATACCTGCGATGGACTGGTGACCTGTCCAGGGTGTACCCCGCCTTTCGCCCGATGTCAGTTGGGATAGACTACAAGCCCCCCCCACAACCCTGTACGCAGGATAAGCGGTTGACGATGGATGGATGGACAATGTTGTTAGTACTGTTCTCCTGGCAACCACCAAACCCAGACTCGTCCATCGAATTGCCAGACAGAGAAGCGTGATTTGTCACTCCAAAGAACACATCTGCTCTGGTGTCCAGTAGTGGCGTGCTTTACACCACTGCATCTGACACTTTGCATTGCACTTGGTGATGTAAGGGTTGGATGCAGCAGCTCGCCCATGGAAACCCATTCCATGAGGCTTTCTACTCACTGTTCTTGAGCTAATCCAAAGCTCATACAACGTTTAGAAGTCTGTAGCTAACGACTGCAGAAAGTTAGTTAATTCTGCGTACTGTGTGCCTCGTGGTTTGTTCCCAGTCGCTTCCACTTTGACAGTTGACCGTGGGATATTTAGCAGTGAGGAAATTTCATGAATGAACTAATTGCATAAGTGGCAATCAATCTCGGGGCCACGCTTGAATTTACTGAGCTCCTGAGAGCAAGCCATTCTTTCACAAATATTTGTAGAAGCAGTCTGCAGCCTAGGTACTTGATTTTACATCTGTTGCTGTGGAAGTGATTGGAATACCAGAATTCAATGATTCAGAGGGGTGTCCTAAAACTTTTGGCAATATAGTGTATATCCCGGAGTCACAATGCAATATATGAAATCATGATCACAGGAATGCGTACTGTAGACACACAAGCAAGCAAGACACACACACACACACACACACACACGTCCATATAGATTTGTTTGTCTCATGAATGGCTGCCCTCTCCTTTCCCCCATTAATGTTTCCTTTTCAGATTTCTGATGCTTTTTTGAATCTTGTATCTTATTTTCTCTACCTTGCAGCTCTTGGAGTGCAGCGGTTTCTGTGAGCATCTTATTTTCTTGTAGCAGTCAGCCTAGGCAGCAGCTGCAGCACTACTTCAGGTCAGTCACAGTGAGCCACTTCCAAACACTGTCAGTAATCTTTACATCTTGTCATGGTCAAATAATAAATGTTTAATCAGCTAGTATATCTCCTATGTTTGTCTTAATATCTACAGTCTCAGATCACCTCCAGTAGTATCATGGCAACACAGCAGCAAAGATGGCAGAAGAAACATCCCCAGCAACCTTCTCAACAGTAACTATTCCCTGTAAGTATGTCAACCCACAGTGTTTTAAAGCTAAAGCTGGGTATTCCCTACAATCTCATGTAAAGATATGTATTATGAAATAATGTTTATTTTGAACAATAATCATGTTCTACACAGAGTTTACTATTACAGGTGTCCTTTATTATCCTGTATAACAAAGAACTTAAGACACTTTAGCTTAGAATGCCAGAACATACATGTTGCTGTTTCGAAACAGGAGCATCTGTATCAATACGTGTATCCCAAAGGATTACTTCACAATATATAGCTGTATCAACATTTTGAGCACAGCACTTTTTAAAGCCTTGTTCCATGTGCCCCTTTTATACTTTGAGCACCTGCCCTTCCAAAGGTCTCTCCAAGTCCCTGGGGGCTATGGTACTGGACTTTGGTCTTGGTTATTGCTTGGTTATTAAATGCGGTTATTGGCTCAGGAAAGGCCCAACAGCGTGGGACCGTTCCAACGATAAGACTTGCTAGACATGAGTGCACACAGAAACCGTCCCAGTAGCGGCTCTCTGCTCCACTGTGCAGCTGGTCTATTTTTGATGGAAGATGCGTCAAGCAGCATAGAGCAGATGAACCTGGCAGAAAGTCAGACACAGAAATGGCGAGAGAATCCGGTCGATTATCAAAAATAAAATACCTTGTGCACACAGTTAAAACAGACTATGTAGCCTTTAACTATTTAGCTTTCTTAACCATGGTAGAAGCACAAAAATCAAGGACAATTTACTAAATGTGAACAATTCAAATCTGGCAGACATTATTCTAAAAATGCTCCATGAGGGAAATGCAGCCCTGCAGGAAACAGAGGGAAAACAGTTAACAGAGAGCTGTGATCTGTAGTAGAAACACACAAAATGAGATATAAACAACAAGTCAACAACGTGTGGCAGGCTAAACGCTTCTGAAATGCTTCCAGTGTGAGTTGACGCAGGGTTGAGGACGGGTCAAAACCGCGGCGCAGCCCTAAAGTGGCAAACAGGCTGCCTGTGTGAGTCCAGATTCACTTGAAATTGTTCTAATCTAGAGTCCTTTCCAGCTTGGATCATGACGATAGCTGGGGCATCACACAGTTGGCAGGTTTAACAGCACAGCTTTATGGGGAAAGTGCAGGGCTGACACAGGGGTTGGTGGAACCATACCAGTGGGGTGGAACCGTACCAGTGAACAGAGAGGAGTTTATGATGGATGTTATAGAAGGCAAGCATGCTTTTACTAGGGTTATGGGAATTGGATCCAGCTGACGTGGAGTTATTTGACTTGGTAATCATTTCAGAAATGTGACTTTCAGTTGAAGTCACAATTCTGAAATTCGGCTGAAGTCACAAAAGACAGTGGATGGAGACAGTGACAATGAACTTTCTGAGTGTAGGTTGGTCTGCATGATGTTCACAGAGGCTTGCTCATTGCAGTGATTTTTGAGTTGAAGATTGTCAAAAAATGCAGAGCACTGTTAATTTGAAAGGTAATTGTTCATGTTAGTTTCCGGAATTTTAAGTAGTATTTTTACAATGGAGAAGAGAATGCTGGTTTTCCCTTCACCTGCCTTGATGATGTTAGCATAGTATGCATTTTTGGATGTTGAGAGAGCATCTTTGTACTGGAATATATGATCATCGTACATCTGTTTATGTACAAAAAGTCAAGTCTTTTTGTAGAGCCTCTCCAGGCGGCTTCCTAAGGCCTTAAGCTGACGCAATTCAGATGTGTACCATATGGGTAAATGAGATCCATGTTTTCAGAAGCGCTAAAGTGTCCAGTGCAGAATATAAACTGTAATTGTAGTAGTCCTTTAGATTCAGAGGTGAGGTGAGGTGGTGGATGGTGGAGCTGGGTTTGAGGTAATTAAACTGATAAGGCATTCTGGCTGCACGTTTCTGATGTTTCAATATGAAATGTTTCAATATCATCAGACACGTGTTTGCCTTACTGAGCAGTAGGATTGTGTTGAACACAAAGTTTAACAGCCAGCAGTTCAAAGGAACAATGATCAGGCATACAGAGGGGTCGTTAGTTTTATACACTCACAATATATCCGAGCAAGGCCACTTCCCCAAATCCTTTAATCGTGGTTTGGTTATGTAGATGAAGCCAGGTGGAGCTGCTGAATTTAGCTGAAAGAAAGCAGTCTGTGGTTGCCATGTTTTTGTGAGGCACAAAAAAAAAATCTAGTTTGTGATCTGTGATATTGACTAGAGGGGCTTTATTGGCAATAAAGTAGATATTATAGAGAGCAAACTTATGACAGGCTGTGTGTGTGCAGATGATTTGGCTAGTGGAGTTAGAGCACTGAAATTTACACACCATGTGCTGTGTGGGCAGGATGCCCCGTGCTTAATAACTGTATGGGTAAAATGGAGTGGGGTAGTGACAGATGAGGCCTGCAGGGGGCTGTAGCCGGGGTAACTGTAATCAGAGCTGGCACTGTGAAACGTGAGGAAGGTTCCGGGGAGGGGGTGTGAGATGTAAACAGTTATTCATGTGGAGTGGACTGTAGAGATTGATGCCAGTTAGCCCCTAGCATTTGGCTATATTTGGCTTTAAAAGGGAGGAACGCCCCCAAAAGAAATTAAAATTATTGATAAAACCTATATTGGATGCTCTGCAGGTGGAGTTTAACCAAGTGTGGAGGCTGAGGATTCTGGTAAAGCGCCCTGCTCCATGGGCGAGTGTGGAATAGGACCATAGGACTTAAAAAGCTTAAAAAGTCAATAAAATCCTTTTTGGTCAGATTTGACTGCACGAGCTGCATTGCTTGTTCCCAAATGGACAATCACTGTGTGTGTGGAGGACGAGTGAGCTCAGCAGCCCCTGGGAGCTTGTCTAGGAGGGTTGGGACTGTAGCTCCAGGGAAGCAGTGAGTAGTTGCATTAAAGAAATGAATGTTCTTGATTATAGAGTCCCCTACTATTAATGTAGTTGGAGAGAAAAGGGGACAAAGAGATGTCAGTTGTAGGTTTTTGGTGCGGGACAGTGCAGGATCAACTTCCACCCCATCCTCAGTCAACTATAGGATGGGGTTTCTGGACAAGCAAATGGTGTATTGAGGTAGCAATGTCTGAGAGAGGGATTTCCTGCTGTCACAGAGCAGGGACGGCCTCCAGACCATTTCTGCGCAGCCTCCTTCAGGATCCTACGCTGGGAAGCAGAGGTCCTTGACAGGGAATGTGGCCCAGAATCAGACCGGGGACCCAGCCAAACACTGCTAGCTGGAAGAAGACCACAGTGGCGGCAGGCATTGTCCGCAGACCAGGGTCAAGATCCGGACATGCCGGACCCGCAGGTGTATCCGTTGTACCGGAGTGTCCTGAGACAGGGTTAGAGAGGCTTATCAGCGGTGGTGAAACAACCTTGTCTGATTCTCTCTTGCGTCCACAGACCGCCACTTCAGCCCATGTTGACTGGTGTTTTGGTGTTGAGCAGGATTAAAGTTGTGGGTAAGGAGAGGGGTCCCACAGCATTGTGTCCTTTCAGCTGTCACACAATCACAATCATTCTCAAGTTGATAACTATACCATCCATATAAATCAATGGAAACTAATGGTTACCATAAAGGCTGGAAAAACATTAAAATGTCTTGCTGACTGTGCCTGTTAAGCAGTAAATTAATAAATACAGAATTTAGTAATTAGGCTACAACATCCTTTGGAGATTTTGACTGAAGCACCTACATATTAACAAACAATAGAACATCCATTTTACTTTAGATTTATAACACGGGTCCCATATTTGATTTTTAATAAAAAGTATTAAAAATCTGTTAGTATTAGCAGACCAATTTCTAACCTAATACCACACAATATCACACATGCCACTCCTCCCCCCTACACACAGACACACCACATTTTGATCTCCTTTGGAACAACATGACACTGTTTGTGTGTGTGTGTGTGTGTGTGTGTGTGTGTATGTGTGTGTGTTCAGTGATAAAAGGCACCCCCACTCTGTCTCTCTGTTAGTGAGTATCAGTAACCTGTTAAGACTTTTAGTAGAGATGAAAACAACATGATCTGGTAAAATATTGAATAATCAATAGAAGGTAATTCTCTCTGATTACTCTGATTGCGTTTGCGAAGCACTGAAATGGGAGTCGGGCCTTATAACCCCCACACCCTTTTGCTCTTGTTGCTTTCACAAGGCAAAAATCCATACTCAGCTAATACAATCTAATTTCTCCCTGCCCTGGCAGTTTAAATAGCCTGCATTGGTAAAAACAGAAATCGATCTTTCCGATGGCCATCTCACCATGCCGCCTCGCACCACTGGGCCCATAATCACGGTTGATCCCTGGGAGATATTAACCCACTGAGAAGGGAAAGAGAGACACACACACACTTGTCTTGAAAATAAAGGGATATTGCTCTATTGGTTTGCAGTATGTTTTTATTAGCAATCACAATATTCTTTGAGAGGCATTAAAGATGTTAAAATCTTGATTTATATAAAACACACTCTACTCCTCTGCAGTACACATGAGCAGATCAATTTAACTTATTCAGTTGGAATTCACTTCGTTCAACTGAAGTTTATTGAGTCATCTCCCTGTGTCTGCACGCACATACTCAGGCACGCTCACATGCACGCACACATGTACAAACGTTTTATCTCCTCCACCCTGTCAAACACTCATTAACTTTATACGCTATCTTTTCTCACCAAACACTCTGGGAACACGGATCAATAGAAGTTTGTGATGTGATTCCCCACTTTGAGTGCCTCACTCTCTGCTGATTTTCCTCCTCTCCCACCCTCCTTCCATCCTTTCAGACCAAAACAAGAAGTTGAGACCTTTCAGCTGTCTGCTCACATTTGTCTTTAGACTCTTTAGAGTGATTATGCATCTGTGTATGTGACATCATTACAGAGTAAATATAAATAACTTCCCTTGAGTGTTGAGGGTAAATGCATTGGGATTCTTTCTGTTTCTGTGAGTAAGGTTAGTGCAGACAAACAAAATAAGAAAAAGACATTAACTAAATACTTAACTAACAGCAGGAAGGGCCCAGTTCATACTGGAAGTGGTTGTAGGCAGCCACTTAAAATAACAGGACAAACACATTATAATATGCAAATAACTTGTTTTTCCCTTAAGCAGTAAAAAAGCTATTTATTATGGGTGTTTTTTTTAACTATTACCATAAGTGAGGGACGGAAAAAATCCTACAGCCTTAGTCCCCACTTTGACAAATGAAATTAAGCTGTTTGGAGACGTCTGTAAGTCCTCTCACAGTGCTTCTTTAATGTCACGGCCTAGCAGTCTATTCTTCAGCCCATGTCATTGTTTCACTTTAGTTTTTGTGTTTTACTGCAGGTTGAAAAAGCTCATTTATGACTGATCGTAGTTGTATGTCCTGAATAGCTTATACAAGCACAAGGAAAACCATAGCATTCCTTTTCCTTTTCACAGAAAGAAGGAGGGGCATGCACAAACAAGGAAAAAACTATTATAACTTGGATCATATTTCCATGGATGCAGACATCATTCAGAATTGATTTATGATCATATTTTATTTACCAACTTCAGTGCTGACATCTAGGGACAATATCAACAAAACAAGTGCAGAGTCCAACAGGGAAAAGAACATGACCAGACAGATGGCAAAAACACCCCGTTTTTGGAGGGGAAACAGATGAATGCAGACTTCAAATAATTACCCAATCAGTCTGTTTTAAAAGTCCATTAGATTTTGCAAAACAACTTCCAGGTTCAAGTTTGACCTACAGTTTCTGTCGTTGCATGCATACATTATGCTATGCCTTTGGGATTATCAATGACATGTTAAGTGTGCTAACTTTTAAACCACAAAACCACAAAACCGCCTCGTCCTGCTGCTGCCGTTTTTACCAGCTTGGAAAAATGCGGCGCTCCCATTGCAAAGAATGGAAAAAAGACGCTGGCGATAGAAAAAAACACTTTGGTGGACATGGGCCCTTATACTATAGTGTTTTCGAATGTTAGGCAGATATTCAGTCCATTGTTCTCACTACACTGGTATGTGTTTTTGCCTGTCTCTGGCAAGTTTATGCATACGTACAAATCATATATGTTTTAAAGAGAATGGATTTTCCTAAAGAGTTCATTAACAGTTTTGATTAATTTCTTTATCCTGCATTGAAGCTTTGTTCTCTTTGTACCCTTGTCTTTTCTTGAGTGGGAGGGGCATCAGCTACAGTAGTGAATAAGACCACTGTAAATACTGGAACACACTGAGCGAGCACACACTCATAACTGTGTGACACAATGAGTCAATGGGTTGTTGTCATAATAAAACATGCATAATTGTTGATGCTGCAGGCCAATTTAGTGTGAGACACACACACACACACACACACACACACACACACACACACACACACACACAAAAGGTTGATTCAAGGAACACAGAACTAATTGAAAGGCAAATGACAGTATTCATTATTCATGGTTTGAGGCTTTGTGATGGTTGTGCATTTATTTACCTACATTGTTTGATGCCATTTGTATGGGTGCCATATAATTCATGTAAAGTGTGGCTGGTAATCACGACAGCTATTAGCATGCCGCTGAATACAGTTTTTTTTAACATTACACTTAGATATCACTGAATTGACTGAAAAACTGACATAGTGATTATTATTTTTTCCAGTTGCAGTTTAGTGCCATAAACTGCACTCCATGCTATGGAAATTAATTCTGTAATCAAGTTAGCATGTGCTGTGTGTATTCTGTTTCTTATTTAAAATAGTTGACTTTAGGGCAGACTAGGAATAAGTAATGAGAATAGAATCTGCAATTTATGTGCAGGAAGTCTGGAGAGTAAGCACTCATATATTCACAGAAAGCCTCTGCTGCGACAATTACTCAGCATATATGAGCCTCAGACTATGACTTGGTGTCAATCTGAGGAGGGTCTAATGGCGAGGTCCCTGACAGAAACTTAACCTAGAGCAGATCTTCCCCCTAAAAATCAGCTCTCTTATTATCAGTGTGCGCTTTCATTTTCCAGCCTGCAAATCTCTCACTTTAAAAAAAACTGTCTTTATTGCTTTGCAGAGGTACGAAATTGCCTAAATTTGATGAGAATGCCCAATGCACGCTCTATCTTCCATGTGTCCGTCATCTGGGAGCTATCAACACGATGTCAATTAGGAGGAATGAGACGCGAAGGCATAATTTATAATCTACAAAATAATCACCAAAGATTTAGCCCTAGGGGGATCCGCAACACAATTTGGTTGTGCCACCGATCCTTCATACTGCCCCCCTACCTGTCATTCCCTGTACCTGTTCCCTCTCACATCTGGGAGCTATCACAGGGCTAATTAGCAGCTAATCAATGTTTAATTAAAATGGGATTGTTAATTAGAATGACTGGTGGAGGGGTTTGGGACCCTTTTTTCTCCCTCTAACACCTCAGGTGTTGTAACAATACGGGACAGCTCACAATGAACACAGGGAGATCTGCCAAACTGTAACTTTGGTAACTTAAGAAAGACAGTTTGCAAAGCAATTAAAAGCAAACTGAATTGAAACTCACTCACTTCAAGTTGACAAGTGAGGAATTGTACAAGCAGCATTTTCAACTCCTGAGGTATCATAATCTTCTGTTGTATTCATGGATGGGGGACCTGACCTCAGAATTTGTTTAAGTTGTGATGTGTGTGCCCTGTGTGACACAGCGAATAGAGCTGAGGCTTAAAATCAGTCCAACGCAATATACTATAAATTACCTCATAAATGAGAAATTTTCTTCTGGGCGCAGTTAATCCATACTTGTAGAGGATGACAGATGGCGTTTTGACTTGTTTTTAGTGGCTCTGATTGAATACCAGCCTCTTCTGTATTGTTTCGAGTAGAACAAATGAGTTTCGGTGTGAGTAGCCACCAGAGCTGGGGCTGCTCCTTTAACATTAGGTATTTTTATCTGCTGCCTCTGATGGGAATAAATGGAAGTTTGGTGAGGGAGTGAGAGGGAAAAGGTTTTGAAATGAAACACAAATAGAGCAGCATATATATGTGTTTGTGTGTGTGTGTGAGGAGCTAGGAGGAGATACACTGTTCCCTGGCTGTGCCAAGAAGCCGTATTTTAAAGCCAAAGCTAATTGAAAACAGTACAACAGGACTGTCTTAAGAAAAAAAAAATTCCCTTTTATTGCAGCCAGTAATTAACACTGACTTTTAACTTAGGAAGAAATGTGCATAAGCTGAGAGGAAGGCAGAGAGAGGCGTAACAGTAAATTAATGTCTATGGGAGACCTTAAGGTGTTATGCAAATAAAAGATGAATTCCAAACTGCAAACACACACACGCACAGCACACAAACATGCACACGCACTCACACAGTATACTACCTAAAGGAACTAAACGTTGTTGACTTGGTCTAATGTACACACATGTTTTGTCTTCAACAGCTGAGACTCTATCTGTGCTGTGCCACTTGTTAACATCAGCCCCATACATCACTGATACTTATAAATAAATGTATATGATCCATATTTGTATAGCGCCTTTCTAATCTTTTCAATCACTCAAAGAACTTTTACACTACATCGCATTCACACACTGAGCCTCAGTGCTCAAACAGAAAATAACATTCACACATATTCATACACTGGTGGAACAGCCGCCAGGGGCAATTCGAGGTTCAGTATCTTGCCCAAAGACAATTCATAATGCAGGCTGGAGGAACCGGGGATTGAACTGCCAACCTTCCAATTAACAGGCAACCCGCTCTACATCCTGAGTTCAGCCACATCTTACACCTTTTCCTGGGTGTCTACTGAAGGTTATTCAGAAGACGAGAGTCTTCAAGCAGTATGTTCTTATTTGACACATTTAAAATATTGTTTATACATTTTTTTGTTGATATTTTCTTGGGTTTAATGGCTTATTGAAAACACATTTAACACATGTACTGTAATGGTTTGGAGTGCTTTTAGTTTCTCATTTTATTTTAAGTGTCTGCCTCTTGTGTCGTGCTTTCTGTCTGTGTTGATTGTGTTGTATTGATTGTGTGTGTGCGTGTGTGTGTGTGTGTGTGTGTGTGCGTGCGTGTGTGTATATATATATGTATAGTCTGTGACACCCCCTTCAGAACCCAAAAAAAGTTAATGGCCCAAAAAAAGTGTATTCAAATTTAACAATGCAGGCAGTTGAAATAAACACGATTCAGGTTAGCAAAATAGCCTTGCTAGCATCAGAATTTTTGCTTGTTTGTCACCACATAAATCATATTCATGCAACTTTTGTCATGGATGTTTAGCGGTCTTTAATACCCCCATGTAGTAGTTCCATGCCCCCCCTACCCCAGTTTAAGAACCACTGGTTTTGGCCATGTTTGTCTGCTGTTTATGCTGAGTTTCCAGTTGGAAATTTGAACTGGAACGCCCCCTGAAGTCGGATTTCCGACTCAGGAAGTCGGGACAACCGTACTACCCCTGTCGGGGTATCAACAGTTACTGAAAGCTGTAGTTTATACTGTTTATTAGCACTTCTCTGTTCTTGTGACTCATATAAATGTTTGTACACAAAGTGCTGTCCAACAGCTGTCTGTGGACGTGGTGCTACAGTGTTTAGTGTG
>JAPMOB010128438.1:0-17187 GCA_029875015.1 Lepomis gibbosus | reverse complement strand
CGGCGTTTTCGTGTAAATGAGAGGGCAAAACGCAGAGAAATATCTGCGTTTTCCCATCGTGTAAACGGGGCCTGAGACTCGCCAGATTATTCCTAACCTCACACCTCGCCTATTACCACACAGTTCTACTAGTTACTTAATTCTTTGTGAATAAAACTCTTGACTTTAACCCGCCTCGAGTGTTTCGTGTCCCCACCCTGGTCAACAGTGCTATTGTTCATTATTGTTGTAGTCAAGACCAAGACTTTTAGGGGCTGAGACCAAGTCGAGACCGAGACAAGACCAGGATCAGTTCCCCACATTACATGACACACAATAAAATGTGAAACGAGATCATAGGTACTTCTCAAATTAATCTGAGAGATCCACTTTCCCATTAAAAAACCCACATAGAAACAATAATCAATTAAATCAAACAATAATCGCGGGGAGAGGTGACAGTCGTTAACGGTAACAAAACATTTTTAATGAGCATTATTTGTTGCATTTGAAGCAATACATTTTACATCCAATCAAAGTTAGGATGTTGACAAATAAATCAGACAATGCAAAAGCAATTTATTGATATTCCCAGAGTTGGTCTTGACGGTCTTAAATGTCCGAGACCAAGACCATCAAAAAGTGGTCTTAAGACTGGTATTGGGACCAAGACTGGTCTCAAGTACTCAACATTACTATAATTGAGGGGAGAGCTGAGGGGGAACTGCAGTGTTATAACTGATCATTTTAAATCTGTGGTTTTGTAATTACAAAACCATCCTCATCTTCTGATACTTGACACTTACCTTCATGCCCACATTTGTGTTGTGCATGTCCACACGTGCGCGCAGGTCTTTGTTGGAGCGTTTGCCCAGGAAGTCCTTGACAAACTTGTTAGCGTATTTGAGGTTGTCACCGCAGCCTCCCCACTGCCACGCCTTGCGGTTCTCCAGGTCAGGGGCCTCGTCACACGTGCAGCGCTCCATTCGTCCTGCGCTGCAAGCTTTGGCCATGGCATGGGTCAGGCCCGCCGAGGAGATGGCATACAAGAAGGCTGTCTCTTTAAATCCTGGAAGAGCAAATTGGAGAGTGACAAATGAGTTCAAAAATGTTTGCTCTTTTAATTCTATTTTTCTCTTTCTATTCTAAGCACAACGCAGTAAAATGCACAGATGTTTCAGTTGCCTTCCTCAGCCTGCAATATTGGAGAGATGCCAAGTTTGTATTAAAAAAAAAGAAGGAAAACCCATACCTCTCTTTAGTATGTTGGCTCGGTGGCGCCCCTCTAAGGTGCAGTTCCACCTCTCGAAGCGGAATTGATACTGGCATTCTAGGGCGCTCATGGTGATGGCCTCTCTAAGGGTCTCCGCCACGCCCGGGTCTCGTCTGCACATCCTGCGCTGCTTCTTTTCCAGTTTGAGCCGGTCGCACAGCTTGTAGTGGGCCCTGCCCACGTTCTCCTCTGGTAGAGAGTTCAATGGCAGGATAGACAACGGTTCATTACCTGTCAACCTAGAGGGAAAGGTCACAGGCACACTCGGGTCAGATAAAACTGTGCACAGAGAGGGAGTGGATACATCTTGATAAAGGTTCCAATAAAGTGCAGGATGCTTACTTTCCTGGATAAACAAAGAGACCTACAAAGATATACTACATAAACAGCACAGGAAGCACAGCTGGGACATCTAATGCTCAAAAGTTTGGTTAATGTTCAAATGAATTCAGCTGTTCAGTGGTTAATGTTCTGGGGAATTCAACATTTGCTGGAGATTGAGATCAACCTCCAGCACAGGCGTCCCTGTGTATAGAGCAAATTCTCTGCAGAGGTGCAAAAGTTCTTTCTTTTCATAAGAAGTTCCTGACACTGTTTTGTCTCTGTTTTAGACCTCACACACTATTCAAGTCACAGCACCAACATCTTATAAGACTACAGGGTTGAGAATTTCAAAGTGAGATTATAATTTATATTAGTAATAAAGTATCAGCTGATATGGGGACATATTTTGAAAATGGAAAGCAGTAAACGTGACTGTCATACCATATGCATGTCAAACAGTAGCCAGTGGATACTTGGTTTAATATTTATATAAATTTTTGGGGCATGGGGGGGGCAGTGTTGTATAGATTTAAACATGATCACACAGCAGGATTTACACTCTCATTATATAGAATCCCCATAACAAAAGCCTAGTAGTATTCAAGCACCAGTATCAGTTCTAAACATGGTATGGAGAACATGTGGTAGACTTGCACTGCAACTGCAACTTTCGTCAGTTTATTTAAGGGAAGCATATATAAAAACACACAAAGCAGGGACTGCCACATAGCTGGCAACACCGACGACCAGCGTTCTGAGGTTGTGATGGGGAAAGCAGAGCATTACTTTCATAAACACACACAGGGGACATGACTGTCAGCCTGTGACCATTTTGGTCACACCAACTGACAGGATTGGCACTGTAGCTGTTCATTATGTGGAATTTCTGGCCTTCTTTACACCCTTAAAGTGAAACTGAAGAATAAATGGATTTACAGAACTCACAAAAGCACACGTCTTCGGGCCAATGTGCCTTTGCAGATGGACTTGGACACTTTCTTTCATTTAAAATCTCTTTTGTGCATAGATTGACACCTTGCTTAATGCTGCATTGATAAAATGAAATCTATATGACCAATAATTATTAAATTTATTTTTGGCATTGACATAAAGTGTCACAGCATATTTTATGGATATATTTTATGGATATTTTTACATGGTAAAAAAGGTAAATTATAGATTACATTTAAAATATTTTTATGTCATTTTTTACAACCAATCTGCCTTTTATCATCAGTTTAGACAACTTATGTACTAAGATATCACAACATTATTATATCATCAATCATGAATTGTCCATCCCTTCTTGTGTGTAAAAGTGTAGCCAAATAAAGTAAAAGAGCTATAAGACTATGAATAGTAACCACAAATGGGAAACCTGCCACATAGTTGGATTTTGCCAAGCAGTGTGTAACAGAAATTAAACCAAAATATTTTTGCAAAGGTGCAGAGCACCTGCTGGATGTCCACACTCGTTTAGTTAATATACCAGAGGTGTTGATCAGTGATGTCCATTACTTACAACTTTTTAGCTGTTACAGAAGAGTCTGTCACCACTCATATTCATTTCAGCCTCTAGCAGAAGGTCACAGTAGTTGTTCAACAAGAGTTTGGTTTTATTAAGTCCAATAACCAACTGAAATGTTTCCCCTTGAGTCCTCAGTTTCAAAGCAATGGACTTAATAGTTCACATATGATATACGATATTGTCTTTATAGTCCATTCACAGCCTGACTAAAATCCAAGCAGTCAATTCAAAAAGGAGGCATCAGGATTTGTTTTCAGATTGGGTCAAATGGTTTCCTTTTTACAAAGCATGTTTGCCTTTCCTTAACTTGTCTGACAACTATGAAGTTTCATATGGAAACCTGGCAAGCTGTGTCTTGAAAGAAATTGTTCTCCCAACACACTTAGAGTAAAAAAAAAAAGTATGGTTTGAGGCATAAAGAGCAAGGCATATGACACACACGAGGGCCGTGTCTCTCTGTGAATAACTGACATTTTCCTCTTATTTGTTTCATGCTTTGTTAGAATACCCTGTTCTAACAATGCCAAGGAAACATATCCAAAGTGCCAAAACAAACAATTCCAGCAGACCCAGTATGTTACATGTGACTGACAACCGTTCCACAACATTTCTATGGCAAGCAAGCAGTCAGGGATTGAATGATGGCGCCACATGAAGTACCTGCCTAAGTCCATTTGGAACACTAGTGAGGAATTAAAAATCATGTACTTCAAGATAATTAAAATTCACAATCCACCAGGAAGCAGTTTGCTACTGCATATGTCTGTAATTTATAAAACACATATTGATTGAAATTTTACTATATATAGCTGAGCAACAAACGGTGGTCTTAATTTACTCAACACCACCAACATGACGTGCACATTCCTCAGTAAGACATGCATAGTAACACGTATCAGCTTTTAATCGCAGCCTACACGCCTGCCAAAACAAGAGACCATTAGAGTGACAGCTCTCAACTGTCTGTGTGACATCCGTCTGTCTGACACAAAAAGATGGTCTGAGCGGAGCTGGAGAGAGGCCAAAGATGACATGACACTGATCTCATCGCTACTGTCTCTGCGGCTTCTTTACACAAAGGCATATTTCTAGCTAGTGACAATGACGGCCTGGGGGCAAAGTGTGGAGGGGAGAGATTTGAGAGCGGAGAAATTCTGCGTCTCCAGAGAAGGAACTACTTGCTGGGACTCACTCGTGCACATGTTTCCGCTCTGTGGCAGACCAGAACATAGTCAAACAGTATCACAGATGTACACTAATTTCATTTCTTCTGTCTTTGTGAAAAATACCTACCACCTATTTATTTTCTTTTGATCATGATTAAAAGTTAAGAGTTAATCAGCAGCATTAAAAGCAGAGTCAATAATTATTCTTTATTAATTCAAGTTTGCTGGAAATTTAAGTCAATATTTTCTCTGGATGGAGGACTGTGACCCCTGCTGTCACACAAAAAGGGTCACACATTCCAAAATGGTGATCTGCAACAACAACAAAAAATATTCTGCTGTTTGCTAAGGAATGAACTCATTCAACTCACTTAGAGGAAAGGAGAATTGGAAAACAAGAATCATTACAAATCTGAGCTTCAAATCTTCGGTCAAGCTGAAATCATTATTGGGTTTTCAGAAAACGATGACCGCTTTTATGAGGGACAATGGAAAAATATGCCCACACCTCAATGATGCACAGTAATTCTATAAAATATGGGCTACCACTTTCTAATAATGGACCCTTTGTAAAGGGTTTATACGTTGTAACTAATGGCATTATTAATGGTTGATAAATTAATTTATTAACGCTTTACAGATCAGTTATAAGCTATTAATGGCAACAACTTTTTCAAATCACTTTGACTGATTGAACTGGATGACCACTATCCTTTCACAAAAAGGCTACATTTGATCTGGACCAAAATCCTTCATAGATGAATTGCCAACATTTTAGGCCTGCATCAAATGATAGCTCCAGGTAACGCCTGGAATTGGCTTGTTTTTGTCCACAGAACCAATATATAGTTCACAAAAACTGCTTTCCCATTTAAAAATGTAAAAACGTTTTTTGTGAATTATTGATTGAACATGGTTTAAACAATTAATATTTTTTAAAGGGTGCCCATTCATTTTCTGTCAAACAACTATTTTATTAATCGACTAATCTTTTTATAACACTTATACCATCATTAGTATCAGATATAAAGGCTAAGTTTTTATAGCTTGGCAACCCAAATCTAATCTTATCTACTACCTGATCTATAACGCAGTAATTAATTATTTATTAACTATTAATAAAGCAATTAGTTACAACTTATAAGCCTTTTTTAAGGGGGCCTTATTAGAAGGCAGTACCAAATGTAGAACGTAGTTGCTTATCTTAAAGATAAATATTAGTGAAGAGTAAGTGAAGCTCACTTACACAGTATGTCCACCACACTAAATTAGAAAGTATGAACATGCAACTCTGTGCTTTCACATCATGGATCATTTTCTGTAGGTGTTTTTGTTTGAGGTGTTGGCACAGCAACACCAATTACGCGTGGAATATAACACCAACATATAAAACTCATTATTATCCTACGTGAGGTGGGATTCTTGCTGATGTTTGCTCAGCTTTGCTTTTTCCATTCACACACTTGCCTCCACACTACACTAGCAGACATCACTGACCCAGTCTCACGCTGCGCCTCCTCCACTGTCTTTCACTTAGTAACACTGGAGTTTGTTTAGTCCTTTCTCTCTACTTGTCGTCACCTCCCATTGACCGTGACATTTACTTTATATACATTTTCCAATGCACCGGGTTCAGTGAAAACGGTTCATTTCACACCGTGGAGCCGATCCCTCGAGGAAATAATTGACTAGCACTAAACTTCGCCATCATCGCTCCCTGTCTGGCTTTACATTACAGCCCTGGAAGTGACCCTCAGCTGATAATTCAGCTCGTTCTTCATTGGTTTGGTATGTAAACAGTTAAGGAAGTGTAATAATACATGAACTCTTAGAAAACATTATCTCTCTTACTTTAACTTTCTTGGCCAAATTGAAGTACCTGCTTTGTGTATGGGGTACAGACACACATAGCTTAGTAACTGCTGGTGTTCATATACTCACACAACCATATATAAACAAAGGCAGCACAGTCCATGTGGTATAGATTAATCTCAGGAGACTAAAGCCTGATGTTGGTCCTAAAATAAAAGTCACTTTGGATAAAAGCATCTGCCAAATGAGTAAATGTAATGGGATGTAATGTGAAGTGTTACAGACAGCAAACTTTGCAAATATTAAATCTAGTGCTAAAACAATCTTTTATATCTTTTGGAACAATCGATTATATCACTAGTTACATCTTTTAAAATGCAAGGAATTGCAGTTATATTATTGTAAAAGTGAATATTCTTGGGCTTTGGACCTTTAAACATAATGTTTCTTAATGTTATGTTATTAAATTATTACTGGCCAATTTTCTCTCTACTCTCCAGTATCGGTCAAGCTTTAGTTACTGCCATTTTTGTTTTTTCACTTACCGCACATTTTTGCAACTTCTGCAGGTGGCATTCACGCTTTAGAAACAAGTAATATTGCCAATACTTACAATAACGTTACAGTCGATACGTTTTCAAAGGAACGACTCCCTTTGGTGTTTCAACTCTTGAACAAAATCTTTGTAGAATTTTGAGACTACTACAACAAGTTACCAAAGCCAACATCTTTCATAATGAAAACAGTAAAGCAGCAAAGTGTGTTTTGGCAATTTTCAATCAGTGTCTGTTTATCATCTCCACTACACAAGAATAACAGGTGCTGTCTAGGTTTATTTATGTAGTTACCATGTATACATGTGTGTGCATGCGTGCATGTGCACATGCATATGGGCTCTTACTACCTTAAGTCAACACCTACAAGAGTCAGTCGTGGCTGAACGCGTCCAGGCAGAAAAAAAACACAAAGCCACAGTTTCTCCATCAGCCTGAACTTGCAGGTTGTGTGGTCTATGTCTCCTAGATCACTACCACCCCCCACCCCCTCCCCTTCTCTGTCTCCTTCTTTTTCCCCCTTCTTCTCCGAACTTCCCCTATTCCCACTGGTCAATTACTCTAAATGAATGTCGATCATTCCACCCAGCTGTTGGCACAAAACAAAGCCCCCTCTAGACAAAACCACCGGTGTCTACGAACGTAACCTACACAAGACAATGACAGACATGAACATTTGTCCTGGAACAGTTCAGCTGTCATGAAGACAAACTACCACGCTCACCTGAGATTCATCTGTATATATTTTAAAAATTAAACATTGAGTATTTGGAGAAAACTAAACTCGCCAGTGCTGATCTCCTTTTCTCTTTCACTTTTTCCTCCTGCATTTGCAGTGTTTAAAATGCTCCTTTTGGGGGGAAAAAAGTGTGTGCTTTTCTCAGAAATGTTGGATGAACTTCAGACCACCCTGCCCAAGTCCCATCTGGTGTATCACAGCCCAGGCCATGCCAGAGGTTGTAGGAATGTGAGTGTGCGTGGTGTTTTCCCCCTGGCCCACTCTAACTTCGGCTGACAATGTGCTCCACAGCTTAAACTTGAATAATTGAAGAAACCATGAATCAGTGTCGAATGACTCTCTGGTACAGGGAGTCTCCAGACTGTTGTCCAACTCCAAGAAGTTTATAAAAGAAGAAATCCTGTACTGAAATCAGACATTTTCTCCCCAACAGCCATACTGACACCCCTCATTCCCTGAGTCATTAAAACCAGAAATAGGGGAAAGAGTAAACGATTATGTATGAGGCTAAGATAAGATTAGTCACTGGTTGAAAGCACTGGGTGTTGTGACTACTCCTAACAAGCTGTGACTGACACAGTACAGTAACATGACAAAACGACTTTGAAAACAAAGTGGTACTGGCTTGGGACATAGTAAGGCATTATTAGTTAAGTAATGAGCCTTTCTGTGTATTGGGGATGTCATGCAATGTCAAGAAGCACTGCTATTCAAGCTTGCTATCTTGTATGACTTAACAGGATATGACCTAATGTTATGTCATCTGCTGTCCCTTCTGGTCATTTACAACCCACATAGGCCGTGTCAGACTACTCCCAGTAATGGACTAAGTGAGTCCAGTTCCTGTACATTGTGCTCTCTTGATATTTTAAATGTAAATGACATGATGCATAAGGCTTTTCAAATTTGTTTTCTCAATTTTTCCACACCAAACTTTGCACTCTATTTTTCAATTCATAAAAAAGGGGGTTAAAGTTACTGTTCAGCCTAACTTTTTAATCCACAGCCGTGAATGTGAGGGCTGGTAGCTGAGCAGTAGGACTACAGGACCTGGGTTTCGGAATGGGAGTGTGGGGCATGGTAAGAGGTTTAACTGCTATGTGAGAACTCAAGGCTTCTAAGGTCAGCAGCTCAGTTATAGTCACTGTGTGACTGGCACAGATTGGGCGCGCAGCAGTGTCCGCATGACTCCCCTGTTCTAGCCTACACCATGGCACAGAGCAGCCCTGTACCAGCACACCAACGCACCAAACACGTTCAGGCACACATACTGTGCTCAGCTCTCACCGGTTCGCACATGCTGACACAAGACCCACTCTGCGGTTGTTTGGTGAGAGAGCAAAACTGTTTGACAATAAACTTGGTGCAATACTATGAAGCAGATATTTAAAATTGTGCAGAGACTGGAAATGTCAGGTTTGCTCAGTCCCGTTACACTGGGCAAAAGCACTTCTGTGAATAAGCCGAGCATGCAAAGTCAAACCACGGAATCCAAAAAGAAACAGTAGTTGTTACGAATGACTTGTGCCTCAGTAACTGCAAGGAGCTCAGTTCATTAACGGGTATTTACTCTTACAACAAAAAGACTATTTTTTCCGTGTAAGGACACAGAACACAAATGCAAAAAATGAAACATATGAAAAGCTCAAACACAAGTTGTGACAGTAATTACCAGCTCAAATTACAGAAAGTGTTGTTATTTTGCCTCACCTGACAAATATTGCTCAGTAGCAAGAATTTCCATGAACTCAAGTCATTTATCGCCTGCAGTGAAAGAGTTGGACTTTTGACAACTGAATGATGATTAAAGCAGCTGTAAGCTGTTGAAAGTCCTGCAAATGGGTAATTTTCAATGTGAAACAAAACTCCTTCAGGGTTAATCGCAGCAGAGAACGTCTGCTGTGCACAGTGCCCATTTATGTCAGTATCATCTGACTCTGTCCATTCTCAAACTAATGCTCAGGCAGTATGGAAAAATATGTCTTCTGGGGCACACCTTAGTCTATGTAATAACACCCATTTGGCAAACACACATATTTGAGTAGAGCACCTGAGTGCATGTCAGGTCAGGCTTCTATAGAATTGTGTTTATGCAAGATGATCATCCTGATAAAGTGCAGTTAAAGTCTAACCTTGCAGTTTTGAAATAGTTTGGTCAACTTTCTTTCATCCTTTATGAAATCATAGATCTTTGTAAACAGGCACACGAGATAAAAAGCAAGATTTTATGTTGGCTGCTGCAGAAAGACAGAAATGTGAAAATTAACGGGGAAAAAACCCAAAACTTAGATGTGAGATGTTATTCTCTAGAAGACCAAAGCCTAAAGGGAGGGTTTGTCAATCTGCTAATCTTGGCACACGTGAAGTGCCATGTCTCTTCTATCCCCACAAACCAGGCAGAGAAAACGCCTGTGGTCAAGGATGGAAAACACAGGACATAGCGGTCGCACTAACTAGCATCATCTCATCAATGCCTGACCACTAAAAGTATCTTGAGTCTATATTAGTTTTCCTGTTTTGCAAATTGCCCATGTCTCCAGCTCCATCTGCAAAGATCATCATCCATGCACAGTTTTACCAACAAGAGTTTCCTTCAGTGGGAGTTTCCCTCACATATCTTCTGACTATCCACCAGTGAAGTGCACAGCTGACTGGCGGGACAGTCCTTTTAAAAATCAAATCATCATCAAATCATGTCTTAGGTGTGGTCTTTCTGGCTTGCTGATGACTCCAGAACTCTAAGTCCTTAGGATGTGAGCAGGCCTAACAAAAAGCCTTACCAAACCATGTAATAATCAGAATTATTCAGAGAAAAACATGTTGTTACACAGTGTGAACCCAATTACAACCCACTACAGAGCCCACTGAAACCTTCATAACAAGATGTGCAACACTGTGTCATTTTTGATGATTCAACCTGTAAAATAAACAGTAACAGTGGGCAATACTTAGTTTAGAGAAGACATGATATTCTGTGCAGAGGGGTGATTTTTTGCTCCGTAAGCTGAAGTTGAAAGACACTTTGTACATGTCATGCAAAATGACCACTGCTAAGCAAACTTTTTTTCCATTTCCTAAATTATTTTTACACAGACTTGGCTGCTTTTACATTTTCACATTTAATTTCCCACTCTCCTACTGTTACACAAATAGGTTACAAAGTGCTGATTGTGGACCATTCTTCACTCTCAGAAGGCGCTGCACCACCCTGTGGCATCCACAGGCATAGCAGGCCTTTCCACAGAGATGTTTGAGAACAGAACACTCAAAGCAAAGCACAGCTTAGTTCAAAATCCGGATGTATCAAACAGAAATATAAAGAAAACGAAGCTCTCTCTTTTGAAAAGGCCATGCGGTCTGTTATCTAGGCCTCCAGGTTTGCGTGATCTCACCACGCTACACGGTCACAGCACCAGTGCTGAGAGAATCCTATCTTCTTGGCTCAAAGTAAAGTGATACCCTTTGAGGTGTGGTTATAGCCACAGGATATCCTATGAAGTTGGGAAATCCCTCTATCAACGGTGCTCTCCGCCCTGCTGCAGGGGCTAATCAGTCCTTAAGGCTTGGTAATGAGACGCCCGCCACCACTGTCTGCCAGCCTGAGCCCACACTAACTCTGCTGCTCCTAATGAGTGGTAATCACCCAGCAGCTCCCCACAAACCACTGGTGGGATGCCGGCACGCACATGAGGCAGGCAAACCAGCAGACAGGATGGGAGAAAGAGCAGGGGACCAAAGGAAATGTTTACAATGAGCCGCTTAAAAAACAACTTGTAACATTTCTGTGCAGTGCTAAAGGCATGAGTCTCTGTTAAACTGTTAAACGTGCTGCTGTTTGATACACACCAGGAACTAATTCAGCACAGTAATTAAAACCTTTTACAGCTGCAAACTGAAAAATCACTCCTCCTCAGTAAATTTACACACATCCCATTTGTTATCCTGTTGTTTTTGGCACTCTGCCTCACTTAATGGAGCGCGGAAAACAATGATACCATCTGAAAGGGCATCAGCTCTGCTGAACAAACTGGTGATAGAGTGCTTAAGGATATTGCAGTGATTAAATAGCAAGCAAAAGCAACCCCTATATTTGCTTCTTTCGGATGCTGCGGTGCCTCAGTGATTGGTAAATCCCGGTTGCATGACTGTGGGCAGCCTTCCTGTATGTGTCGCACATGAACTAAATAAAAACAAACTCTTGACTCAGTGTTAGGACTCACATTCAGCACAGTTTATAAGACCACAGAATCACATGCCTTTACCAAAACTCAAATTTAAAACCAACGGAGTCGTCTCAGAGCCCTGACAGGGCCAACAAATCACTTCGTCCTCTGACGGTTTACACAATAGCTCATAAAGGTGCTCTAATCTATTAATTCAAGTAACGAAAGCTCAGTGACCATCTCTGATTCAAACTCTAATGATAACGGATTTAGCAGAACCAGCACCTGCCACAACAGGCTGAGGGAAAGAAAATGAGTGCTCACATTCTTGTGGCAAAGGATGACAATTTAAGCGGGTGCTTGACTACGCCAGGAATCCCACCCCACCCTCGGCTGCGCAGACTATGGGCAGGAGAGATTGTGTTTATGTTACACTTACGCTCCACCGCACTCTGGAAATTGGGTATGCAACATTGACCCTCTATTTTGAGTAAATCAGTACTCAAGGGGCCCTAGGATGCCTCATGCTCATGGAATATTTATTTGAACAGGTTTGTGTTAGTATGTCCCACAGTCAAACCAGAGCAAGACTCTGCTGGAGTGTCACCGGTGTTGAGTTTCTGGGAAGTTGGCCACGGGGCAGTCACATTTGTATCTGTGTCCCCTGTACAGGCTCTTTCAGTATGTTTCATGTTCCTCAGCTGCAGGGCTAAATCATTCACTGACGCTCATTCATATTCCTTCCTCACCGAGCCGCGGAATAATAAATCTGAAGTATCGTAATACCACATGTCTCTCTGCACTACACAGGCCACAGATAGAGAACAGACTGACAGAGGGAATTGAAAACAAGTGCTAACTGAATAAGTAAATATGCATTACCATTAGGACCATTAAGGCTGATGTGAGTGCCAATTTGGCACATCAACCTTAATACACACTGCCTGCCAAGGGCGACAGTACTACAGGGAGGGAGACAGAGAGCAGGGTTACATTTGTCCTTCTAATGCAACTTTAGAGCTGAAACCAAAGACAGATTGTACAGATGCGTGCACAAGCATTACAGATGACATTTTCCTGAGAAGGGCTGAGATGTTTCCATCATACAGAGCTATTGCAGGTGCTATTCAGCCTGTTTGATTCACCCTAGATGGGTGCCAACACTTTGGTGAGAACAACACCCAAGAGAACATTTACAGAGTAAATGTAAAAAAAAAAAACAGTGTTAATTACAATAATCAGGTTTATTTAGAGAGTTTGGTATCCAGAAAATGATTCAGTACTCCCAAAGTTGCTCTTCCTTTTATACTTTTCCCACAGTTTTTCAACTTTTCGTAAGATTTTCATATCAGCATACCTTATAAAGGATAGCCTAGTAGGCATAACCCACTACAACAGGTCGACAGGTCCAACACACCAGTCTAACGGGCCCTTAGGGGACACTTCCTGTGCTCTCTTGCAGATTCACAACAGTTCCCAGATCACCTAACACTCCTGGATCCTGCACAACAACCATACCTACCATAAATTTGACTCTGCTGGAAAGGTTTCAAGTGTCATCACTCCACAGTCTACAGCCATTTGTCTCTGTGCGCGTCTGCAATGTTTGCAGCCAAAGGGTGCACTAACAACACCCATCAACACAGATAAGATAGGCCTACTATGGAAAACCACCAAGATGCTGCCTCTGTTTAGGATGAGATGCCACCATGATGGTTTTTAAAAAAGGTACATTTTGTTTTGTCAATCCAAAGATTTGGTGTCACTTTGGGTTTTTCTTTTTTGGAGGGAGGTGTAAAAACTCTTGAGTTACAGGTGAAACATGGCTGCTCTCCCACCTTACATGCTGACCTCATTTGAATGACCTTGGCTTCCCTGCAGGGTAAATGTTCTTCTGTGACTAAGACCTAAAAGAAAACTAAGAGTGCAGTTCATGTGAGCTGACAAACCGGAGTTCAGTGCATTAGTAGCCACTCTGAATTGGAGGTCATAGAGGGCTACACCTAAAATCCAAGGCGTTCCCTGTGAATGACTTACTTTGAAATATACACCCTTTTGCTCTTTCTAAATTAAACATTATTGTGTGTATGACGTGATTCATGAAATTCTCGATTTTTCAGATTGATTTCCTAACACATGCTCCAAGTGTTTTTTAAAGTTGATGGAGGCAGCAGAAGAAGAAAAAAAACCCTGCCAGAGTTGTGTGATGTTTATGCTGGATGGGGGAATTTTCTGTGCAAGCTGAGCAGACGTTTCGGCCACCAGTTCAGTCAGTCAGATTGCTTTATTGTTACCAGCTGTTGAGTCTGAGGCATATACACTCACCTTTCGCTCCGCGGCTGTTTTCAGAGTCGACTAAGGATATGATTTTACAAGTGTTTCAGCAAAATAATCACCCGACCGCTACCTGCCATTCAAGAGTGCCAGGGGTTACTTTACAGTGGGCGCTGGCTCAATTGTCAGGGAAAGAATGGGGTGAACTCTCCCCGGCCAACATTACTTCGGGGCTGCGCGCATCTACCTATAATAGATGTTGTGTTTATGGGTCTGTTGCCTGCTAAGATACTCGCTGACCCTGCTTGTCACACAAAAAAATGAATTGTCAGCAGCTTCAGTGAGGCCAGATCATGTGCAAGCAACCTGCTGCAGCCACCAGCTGTGAGGCCGCTGAGCGCTGCGCGACCGCCGCCAAATGACACCTCGTTGACCCGCAGATATTAGTGTAATCCAAACAACTCATAAAAACGAAATCGAAATAAACGACATTGATTTTGTTGCAGACTCGCTGAATAATATTCTGTGAAAGTAGCCTACGTTTTTAGTGAGTTAAAATAGAAAAAAAAGAGTTAAAAAAAGAGAAAAAACTTGTTACCTGCTCTGCATTTCAGGAACCAATCAAATCAATGAAGCAGCAGCATGGACACACTGTATGTCTGTCAGTTCTTACCCGAAATATGCTGCGGTTGGTCGAGGCAAGTTGAGAAGATATACTATAACTGTGAACGATAACCATCCCAGGAGTAGGTGTCCATCCAGCATTTTGCTGCGGCTCCAGGGCAGATCATTTCGTTTCTCCTGAGTAGCTGTGTAAAATCCCTTGTTGAACGTTCAACACTTCTTATACAGAGAGGAGTTTCGCTGCGCTCCTCCCATCAGCAGAGAGAGAGAGAGAGAGAAGAGAGAGAGTTATATGGCAATGCATACAGAGAGCTGGACTGATTCACAATTCACTCTCAGGTTTCCTGCAGATAAATCTTCTCAGTTGTCTTAATTTATGATTGGCATGACAGTTTCTCCTCTGTGGGCGTTTTAAGCACCATACCGCCAGTGTTTGTGCAGACTGAGGTCAGTCTGAGCTGGCCTGTATATGATAAAATACTTGTTTACCTTCATTTAGTGACAGTTTATTTCCAGAATGGAAAAACTTGAATTGTTTGTATAATCCAGTACAAGCAGGATAATGCACTAATACTAGTCCATATGGAAGTGTATGGAAGCCCATTTTGGCTGTAGCTACATACATAAAAAATAAGTACTTTACTTAACTATTGTAGTTAAGTGGCCTACAGTTTGGACATATCAAGACAGTCTCACCCCAAGGGCAACTCCGTCTGCTGAGGAAGACCGTGTGACACGACTGAAAGCTCAAGAACAGATATACTGGAACAATTTTAACATTAGTTTTGTCCACTGCTGTTTCCAAGGTTAAGAATGAACTTTCAATTAGAAGTTCTGCGATATCAGGATGTTTGCATATTATGCTTTACACTTCTACTTCACAAACTTTCAGAGGCAAATATTGCACATTTTACTGTACTTAATTTATCTGATAGTTGGGGTTACTAGTTACTTTGCAGGCACACAGGAAACATAACGGGCTTGTCAAATATGATGCATTTTGTTATCCAATAAACTGTCCAACTGTCTTAACAAGTTAAAATTAGAGCCACCTGCGTCAGCTAAAAAGGTCAAATGTATTTATCCACTATTTTGAGCTATTTTGCTGTATAACAAGTAGCCTCCTTTTACTTTTGATACTTTAAGTGGATTTTGCTCAGATTCCTACTGATTTTTGCTTTTGTTTCTTTTTTTACTCGAGTAAGATTGTAAAGGTAGGATTTTTACTTTAAATGGAGTATTTTGCATTGTACCATTGTTATTTTTACTTAAGTAAACACTCTTAATACTTTCCCACCACTTTTGTGTTGTGTAGAAAGGTTTACTGACTCTCTACAAAATGTCGCCCTAGACTTTACATTATAAACTAGTTTACTCATATGTCCCATATATCATCATGTCTGTGCTGATTGATCATATACTGCAGAAAAGGCTCCCTGTTTAGTAGGTTTTGGGTTAAAGATTGTCTGTTGAAGTTAAATATCAGTCTGGTCTTGCCTCTTGCGAGACACAGCGATCAGTTCTCCTGAGCCATATGCACTGAGGTGAGTTCATCCACAGTTCACAAATTTGTCTGCAAATATGACTGTAGGCGATTTCACAAGAGATGAAGATGAAACATTTAATCACTTTGCAAAATATCATATTGAGCACCATAAATCAATTGGCAAACTATCAATCATTCTGGCAAGTAACCTGAACCCTTTGGCAGGCCTGCTCTTGAAAAATATTTACTCTTCCTACGCATTTGATTGCATAAGATTTGGAGATTACCAAAACGTTTAGTTATTGTCACAGAAAGCCTTCTCTAACATGCAAATACTGTTGACTTGCATGTATTTGAAAGTTACATATGTAAAATACACAGATGATTCAATAATGGATTCTTTCACAAATGAAATTGTTATTCATTTTTCCATGTTATATATATTATTTTAAAATAGATGTTTAAATGACAGAAATCCCAGGAACATTTCACTGTGATGACAGCTATATTTACAAGTTTCATCTCAAGCATGACAGCCATCATAAAGAAGATTCCATATTCCGATTTCTTGACTAAATTGACCTCTTGATTTGTAAATAATATCCACAGACCGTTTGCCAGCTGAGAAGGTCTTTAGTCAGGGACAACCCTACTTAACTCCTGTGTAAACACCTTTCAGTGGCTTAGCTACCACCTGACATCTTTTGTGTCCGTACACACCTTGATTTCTGGCACGTAAAGACAGAGAGGTATCTGAACTTGGGAAGGGTCCAGGTTTTCTCAGCTACACCTGTGGAGCGCTCATGCCAGGATTTGGGATGAAGTCTATTCATTCCCAATCTCAAACAATATCCAGCCCGTTCACCGCAAATCACAAACATCCACAGATGGGCCAAGTGGCTTCCCAGTGCCAAGTTTCTACTTTCTGTGTGTAAACAAAATAAATTAGAGATTAAAGTGAGCAAGCTTGATAATGACGGTTGCGTGTTTCACATGATATTGGATCTCCCGTAAACAGATCACCAGTTATTCAGCTTTTACCATGGTGTGTTATTGACTATGAGTGACTGTGACAGGTTGACTTGCAGCATTGTGGAAGGCTAAAGCTTAGCATTTTGGGAAATACGCTAATTTGCTTTCTGGTGTACAGTAAAATAAGCAGATTAATAAAAATGTCATATCTGCCCAATCCAATCCAATCCACCTTTATTTATATAGCACCTTAAAAACAACACTGTTGACCAAAGTGCTGAACACAGTCTACA
>JAPMOB010128416.1:0-23122 GCA_029875015.1 Lepomis gibbosus | reverse complement strand
TTCATGTCCAGTCTGTGTGTCACTTCCACTGAAACCATAGCTTTATTAAGTAGGAAAAAATAAAGGTTAACATAAATGTTGGTACCAAATAAGACTTGATAGTTTACCAATTAACCTACAGTTTCTTGAACACAATGAAACACACTCAAGAAGACTCACAATAACGCAGTATTTTGCAGATTTAACACCCGGCCCACACTATTTTAGACTATTTTCCGAAACTCTTTTTTTATATTATTATTTTATGGTATTGATACTTAGTAGAAAAATATTTAGACTTGTGACCCAGCTGAATTTATTTCTAGGTCACTACCACAGTCCACTGCGTGTGTCTTGTTGTGGTGATTAAGACTTGTGCTAATCCTTCCCTTCCTGAAGGCACTTAGCCGCCCCAGCACACACGCTGTTAGTGACCCTGCTGAAAATAACCTGCACGGAGAACTAGTCAAATGCAGGTGCAGAGATAGGAAGTCACATAATTAGTTTGATGTCACATTTTTCTCTTAACTCAATGCGAAGACAGATTTGAGAGTCAGTTGGCTGTCCTAGTCACAGAAGTTAATCGCTCGTCATCCATCAAATCAAACAAGCTGCGCCTGACAGGATCACCCATAACAAGAGAGAAAAATCCCACCTGTCATAAATGGCAACTTTGTCGAAAGATTTATGCAATTCATTTTGAATTCTTTAATCCTCCCAGCCTGTCTTTAGTGTTTGATATTATCAGCACTTGTGCAAACGCACATAGGCACAAGAAGGACCGATAAACACCTTTACTGTGTGCCAGCTCTGGTGCTTCTTACAGCTGCTAGACTGTATTGCTTTTTATATCTTGAAATGAATTATGGATTTTTGACACATTTTCTGTGAATTGCTACAAAATTGTCAACTTCTCGTATTTGAAAGTAGCTTTTTCTGAAGATGATGTTACGGTATGGCAAGCTTTTGTCCCAAGCACTTAGACTTCGGATTTAACTAAATGATTAATGATCCAAATCAAACTTAATGCTTTTTTATTGGTGGTGAAGACAATATCAAAAACCTTGGAGGTACTTGATAAGAATCTAGAGAGGGAATGAAGTGAAAGGCTTCTCAGGGTTATTCAGCTGTGGATGGTGCCAAAATCATCTTCTAACTATGAGGAAGTATGTTTTTGTTTTGTTTTGTTTTGTTTGTTTTGTTTTGTTTGTTTTGTTTTTACTTGAGATGAATATGAAGAGGGAATGTAATGAATGCCTACACAGTAATTTGGCTGCGGATGGTGCCAAAATCATTCTTTATCTATGAGGTAGTACACCGAGGCAAGTGGCCTGTTTGATCTTGAATACATTTTGGAGTCTTGTACTTATATTATAAAAGACGTATACAGCAGTACAACAGATTAGCTCTTTTACAAGGACCTGGGTCTGGGACCTGTGTTCTCAGTGTCCACATGTAAAAATCCTATTCCTTTTTTTTAAAAACATTTTTTTTTCTTAATGCAATATCACCTTGCTGACATAACTCTATTTAACCTAAATATACTTTGCCTCATATTCTTGACCAGATGGTGTCTTCTTACTGAAAATGAGACACATTGGCAATTATCTTCAGATCATTGCCTTTTAGGGTTAATGATTGTGCCCAAGATAGCAAACCAATATGCACTCTCCCAAACATCTTGTGTCTTGTGACACTGCACTGGCCTATAAAGTGGAGCAACTGGTTATACTCTAAATCAACAACATCAACAGCCCAGATGTAGAGATTGTGTCTTTTATTGTGCATTTAAAATATATGACAATTCCTTTTACAATGGCATGTTTTAGAGGTTGGTTCCATAAAGTTAATTTTTAAGCAAAGATTCTACAAATGAGCTTTCAGCGCTGCTCAGAAACAGTTATGCTTGTGAAGCAAGAGAGGAATGACTAATCCATTGATGGGTCATTAAAATTGGATGTAGACGTTTTTCTTTTTAATACTTTTCAAAGTAAAATGTTTTGGGCACAGTGTGTTTAGAGCCTTGACAGTCAGAGGTAAACTGCATCCTGTCCATTCAAATCTATGCAGACATTCAGACACTTGAACTGTTTCCTACTTTAGTTTTTGGGATACTTTGGTTAGAATTATTACTTTCTGTATTCTAAGTACTGAAATGTAAATACTGTAATATAATTGAGAAAAAAACAAACTCTTATGGCAGCTTGAGGAAGCATGAACCTTGTCCACATTTATTTATTTTTTTTAAATCTGGTTTGTCTTGGCAGCGTTTTGATCTGTTCTATAACCAGCCAGCTGTTGCTTCTTTCTGTGATTTTATTTATTATTTTGTTTTCACATAGTAAAAACAATAAAATTGAATTGAATAGTGTACAAGACACTTTTCTGTCTGTTGCTGTTGTCACTAACTGCTAGACTTTAACAAGTCTAAAGTTACAAAACACCAGGGGCCTCATTTATAAACGGTGCGTACGTACAAACCAGTGCTGGAAACGTGTGTACTGAACTTCCCAAGCAAAGGTTGTGATCTATAAAAAACAAACTTGACGGGACAATGTGCGTCCTGTAAGTAAACTCTGAACCATGCATACGCACATAAAGAGGAGAAATGAGAAACGGGGACTCAAAGGGCAGAAGGATGAAATGGTTTGAAATGAATAGGCCTACTATTGAGTAAAATATTACCTCTGAGTGTTATAGGCTTAAAACCTCTCTGAATAAACAAACACCCATTTGATTGATTTTCCCTGAAGTGCGCAAAAAAACACAATTTAAGATCATTTGCAGATTTAGGATAATAAACACATATGGAGATATCTGTTTCTGAAAAAAAAACATCTCAAATATGTTGGACAGTTTAATCAGGAATCATTAATTAATAGGCTACTTGCATGCAGTGCAATTTATTCTCATAAATAAGGGGAACACGATGACAAATTATATTTAAATTGATGCCGTTTTCAGTGCGTCAGTCGAGAAAATAGCGGTGCATAGATTCATATAGCCTTTTGTCATCACATGTTTGTTGCATTATCGAGCCAAACGCTGTCGGTCAGCATGTGAATGTGATGTGCTGCTTGTAAAAACACGGTATGGAAAAATATAACACTATTTATCAAGTCAATCTTTCAGTGTACTACTGCCTGTGTCACATAAACAAGTCATATATTCATGTAACTCATCAGCAGCCTCGTTAAGGGAGTGGACTGTTTGTTCAGCCCAAATAAATGTTTAAACACAAGTGGAATGCATTTGGTTTACTCTCTTTTCAAAAGGGGGAATCCATATTAGAACCTGGGTCATCCCTTTAGCCAGTGACCTCACTATTCAGGAGGCAGGTCCCTTCCTGCAGATGGGTTATAAAGGGGTGGAGCTCCGGTGCCCCCTTTCCTCCGGTGCACAAGCGTTGATTAAAAGTGCGTTTTTACCCACCTAACAACATGCTTCAGCTTCACCAAAAGGAACGTCAGTGTCACACTGATTTAAATCTCGTTTTATAGCTTTTCTGTCAGAAATTACCTCCTTTTCTTCTTGCAGTCAGGACGTATTAATATTAATGAGGGGCGTTTCACTGACCATTTATACTCAACTATGGGCGTTTGAGGGGTCGGACATGGAGCTCCCTAACATGCACCACATTCCAAGTTGATTGTGATTTATGAAAGGAACATTGCTTACAGATGTGCGTACGCACAGTTTTATAAGTCTGAATATTTTTTTGGCGTACGCTAATTTTAATTTTTGGGCACACGTATACACTAGTGAAGATTATGCACAGTTTTATAAATGAGACCCCAGGCCCAGGATTTACAGTTGTTTAGCCAGTTAGCATTTTGTGACCTCGCCTGCCCAAAGAAACAGAAAACTCTCCTGCTCTTCAGCTATCAACATTAGCTGAAGAGCCAGAGAGTTTTCTCAGAAGTTGATGAATACCCAAAAGCTAAAAGGTTCCCCAGGTGGTCAGAAAATTGCTTTAAGTGCATAGCTGGAGTCCGGACATGTTTAGCTGGCTTAGAAAAGAAATCTGTAGTTTTTTTATTTTATTTGTTGGCACTGGACAATTGACAGTGCTTTTTACATAGATGTTCTAAGCGAAAGTTAGAAGTTATGGTCGCGAGCACAGGTCATGGTTTGGTCTATATGCAGGCACAATGGTACTGAAGTTTGGCACCCTCACTATGACGACAAGACTCCCAAGAAGCAGCCCTCAGCCTCTGCACCAAGCTCTTGTTTGCCCAGAAATAGTTCCAAAACATGACTCCCTTTTATAAACACAAAAATTCATTCAAAATTTCTGTTTATGTACGGGTTAAAGGAATTCAATGTGTTATTTAGTTTTAGCTTAGAG
Source organism: Lepomis gibbosus (assembly GCA_029875015.1). Classification (NCBI taxonomy): domain Eukaryota; kingdom Metazoa; phylum Chordata; class Actinopteri; order Centrarchiformes; family Centrarchidae; genus Lepomis; species Lepomis gibbosus. The sequence continues at coordinate 18,795 of JAPMOB010128416.1, read as the reverse complement.
CCAGGCTAGCTGTTTCCCCCTCCGTGCTAAAATGACTAAACATGATCTTCTCATAATACGCTCAGAAGAAGAACTTTCCCTAAAAGGTTGAACTAACATTGCTGGCTGTGGTGTGAGTAGATCTAAACTGTGCTAAGATGAAGCAGAAGAACATCCACTGTATTTCTACATCATCTATTTCAGGAAATCTGCTCTTCTCTTGAATATGAGCTGGTACAGGGACGTCCTCCTTACTCACTCTGGAGCCTTATAATAGCTGTCCTGCTGTGCTTGCAGGAGTAAAGTCAAACAGGTTGCCATCCAGTTTTCTTACTGATTTATGATGCAGACTGCACATGTGGATTCTCTGGAATTGATTTAAGACATCACATATTTGCAGAGACAATAATGTGCGTCTGTGTCCACATCCACTCACCATTGTCATCAGTGTCTCAATGTGTTTTTTGTTTTTCTATACCGAAGCACAAAGGGTCAGGTTGCCCAGTTCACTTTATCCTCGGTTGGGGAAAACGATGGGATGGTTGCCGTGGCAGTATGCCCCAAACTGTTGTTACACGGTGCTTGAAGGCTACATGTTGTTGCTGTTTTTGTATGTTGTTGCATATTTTCCAGACTTAGGAACTGTGGGAAATAATGACTGCTGCTGCAGGTCAAATGACTTTGGTAATTTTTTCTTCCTTTTCCATATCTATCTCCTTGCACTCTCCCAATCCCCTAACCCCCCCCTCTTCTCTTTTTTCTCCTCCAATCAGCTCTGTAGAAACCCCATTTAGTGACTCTTAACACCTCCATCAGTGTCATTCACTTTTCTTCTGCACAGTAAAGTGTAGAATTTAAATGTACCGTCTGTCAGACATGAATTAGCCTTTTAAATGTAAAGTTAAAAATGTTTTTCACAACAATCATAACAGTTTAGTATTTGTAAATTGTAACTAATGCTATAGCACTTATAATGTGCATGCATGTCCACCTTTCTGTTGCAGTGTTTTCTCTGTGGGAATGAGCAGCATCAATGAGCTTACAGTATGACATGATAAATGTACACCAAGCTACTAGCTGTAAATTCTATTCCCAGAGGAAGACCAATCCTCCCTTCCTTCCCCCTGTTTTGGCTCTCTGCACAGTTGATACATGTTGACCTATAGTAGACACACATACACACACACACCAGTGTCATGGTAACCCATAATACAAACTTGCCTGCATACACCCACATCTCTGTGCAGTTATACTTTTATTATGTTTTTTACCTTTTTACTCTTTAGACTTCAAATAATATTGAATCCCTTATCTGCAATCAGTGAGATGGCATAGTGAGATGTGACGGCGTTGACATGTTTTTCTTTTACTGGCTAAGCTCTGGTAATTCACATGTCTACTAAATCTCCTTTTTTAACTTGAAAAGACTTCCCTCTTTGTAACCTATTTGTAAATCAATCTTAATATTTTGTTTATATTTAGTTGTATAATTTTTGGCAAAACTCATCTCAATTGTAAATTGTATTTATATTAAAATCTATTCACATTTGATAATTCCATAGTCATAATTTTGTCAGCAGTAGCATTTATCATTGTAGTATTTAGTAATCTTTTATGATGCTGTGCTTGTCCTCTGCAGTGAGAATGGCCTGTACCAACTCCTTGTTCTTTTGTTCTCTCCTCAGACAGGAGCTGGCAATGCTGACAGATTTGACTATGTAAGTTCTAGAAGTCAGACTATTTCTTTATTATTGTTTGTTCTGTTATCTCTTTAGAGAGTCTAATAGCAATAATTAGCTGTCACCAATTCCTTACTTCATCGTAATTGTGTAGGTTTTGAGTGTAAAGTGCACAAGAAAAGTGACAAAATCGAGTGTTTTCCAAAAAAAAGCATGCATACTATAAATGCTCCTTTTTTGTTTTCAATAACAATGTATTGAATGACGGTGAAACGATGGGTCAAACAGCTCAAGGAAGATCCCTGATAACAAAAAAAGTTTTAAATCCTTGGTCAAGCAGTTTGTTTTCTTTTTACAAAGTCTAATTGGCAGTTTAAAGTCACATTTTGATTGATGTTCTTTGGCACGTGTGTTGGATTACTTCCTGTTAGTAAAAAAATGGAGCAAAATTAATATAATATGACACTTTGTGTATAGTACATACTATTTACAATTAGTATAAAGAATGGAACTGGGACGCAGCTACTGGACGTTTAGAAATACTATTCAGTACAATTTTGTGATGGACAGGCCATCAATCAATATTAGAATTAAACCTCATACCATGAACCTCAGTTGATCATTTTGTCTCACTTAACTCTCCTTCTTCTTTCCCTCCAGGTCATGAACTTTCTGAAAAAAATGGCAGGAAATGAGTACGTGGGTTTCAGCAACGCAACGTAAGTCTCTCCTAAATCCTCACAAGTCTTAAGTGAAGGTCTTGTTGAAGGTCTTAACAAGTGAAAACACTTGTGTGTGGACACCCTAACTGAAAGCAGTTGTTGCAGTATTTGATATTTAACCGTTTCAACTTCACCTCTCACAAGAAGTGTGAACAAAGCCTCTTGCATTTACAAACATGAATATGATGCACATAGAATAGAGCATCAGACTATCTGTGTACAAAAAGATTGTGACGTTGGTGAAGGAAATCAGAAAGAAGCGAAAGTTGGTAACGAAGCTTGAATTCTCAGGAACATTAAGAAATATAATCAGATTGGTCAAGAAAGTAATTTTTGGAGCATCTTACGCACACACCATGAGATATTTTATTTATTTGGCTCAACTTTTTTAAGAATGAGGCCTGGAACTGGCACGTGTTTTAATCTGTGTAGGTCACTTGCATGTGCATGATTTATGATGACCACAAGCTAACAGCATTTCCGGAAAAAGACCAAGCGCTGGGGTCGTGTTACAGTATCATCACATGACAGCATAAGAGCTCTGGTTGCATCGTACACATGAGGGGTGGGGTGATGGAATTCCAACACACACATACACACACACACGGCCATTGCAAATATTTCCTTCCTCTATGTAATGGGAGTGGTTTGCTCTTTGTGTGACAGATTCCAATCGGAGCGTGAGTCAGGAGACAGGAACTTTGCTATCGGCTACTACCTAAAAGAGAAAAAGGTTTGACCTTGGATAATTCATAAGACTTTGTTATCCACTGTCTCTCTATTTAGCCCTACAAGGCTGGAAAGCAATAAATGTAAAGATAAAACCAAAAGTTTGTTTTTCACCAATAGAAATATTTGCATTTTTGTATTCCTCAATTGATTTATGATTGTCCTTTAGTTTCCATGTCCCTATTTGGAAACACCTGGATTCCAATAAACCTTTAGTAGACATACTTATCTCCTTGGAACATGGGAATGTACAGTAGTTGATGAATGTTCATCTTTGTGCTCTACTTGTCTTAAACTCTTCTCTGCAGTGTTTCCCTGAGGGAACAGACATGACATCTGTACTGGACCTATACTTTCAAGTGAGTGCAGTGTTTAAAAATGTATTTTTTTCAGTATCAGTTTTCAACTCTTAATAATTATTAATGATTAAGAATCTTAATATTGTTTCCTGCTGATACTACAATATTGATTCCATCCCAGAGTGTCAGTGATCTTGGCTGGATCCAGATTGTACCCACATTTCCCTTTGTTTCTGTCAACCCCCGTCTGTTTTTCAGCATGTTTACTTACCTGTGTGCTACAAATCACATGTTCACTATATACAGATGACAAAAACAACATGAAGGGTCTAATTAAAGTCGCGTTCCACCATGAGCCTACACAACAGCTTCAGTGCTCCTTGTGAAATAGTCTCCAAGTCTCTGAAACTCTACAGCAGAGTCAAATACCATTTTTCTTCTTTCTTTTTCGTTTTGTTTTATTTTATTGGGAGAATACAAACTGCATCTGCGTCTTACATTGGCGGTTTCCATTCTTAGAAAAGATTTTCCCTCCTTTGGTGTCATGACGATGATGTTTAGAGCACATAGTTTTTATCAAACCACTCATCGACCGCTTGTGCCCTTTAATGGAAGCTTTATTTTCATCAATGTTCTCTACCACCACCCTACTGTAATGTTTTCATTCACGTTCCCTCTTCCGTGACGTGCCGAGTGGAAGCAAATCCTGATAAAGATATGTGATACTATGAACTGATAGGAAAACTGTCTTCTGTGTGAAACTCCAGCTGTGCTCCATTGAGGTGACCTGTGAGAGCGCCAGTGTCATGGCAGCCACCCTGGCTAACGGCGGTACCTGCCCAATCACCGGTGAGCGCGTGCTGAGCCCTGAGGCTGTGAGGAACACCTTGAGTCTGATGCACTCCTGCGGCATGTACGACTTCTCAGGACAGTTTGCTTTCCATGTAAGTAAAAGGCGCGGATCACAAGAGGCCAAACATGAGCCAGGCTACTAAGAAGAGATTGTTATTTATTTTGTTAAGTAGGAAAGACTAAAACACCTAAATTATTTTCTTACCGCAACTACCCTATACACCCACACGTGCCTATTTAGGTGTTCTTTATATTTTTATACTTTTTGACAAAATGCCCTTTAGTTACCCTCTCACATTAGCTCCGGATGTTTCTTAGTAAAGCCCATAGTTAAATGTAAACCATTTACTTAGGACAAGGACATTCCTTGAATTCAAGTGGTACAGTTGTATACAGTTAATCATTAGTTTGACATCAGACCGTACAGTAGTGGTACAACAAAACATTAGAAGAACTTTGCACACAGGTTTAGCAATACATTTACAAATGGCCAGTGCAATTGACCCTGACCTTCTGCATACTCCAGATTATACTATTTGAATGTGACATAGTCTATAGCTTGGATGACCTTAGACCAAACGTAACGGGGGTTTCCGCCCTCGAATTACCCAGTTGCAACATGGTCTGCCTCTGTGCCGAGCCTCGGCATAGCGTAGCCGTCGTGTCACATCGTCTCCCTGAGCAGAGGTGTTTGCTGCGCGAGGATGGCAGATTTGATGGAGACATGACATGATGGCAGAAAAATGTAGAGAGAAAGATCAATGTGTGAACATACTCTATCTGCAGCATTTTCTCATGATAAACCAGATTTGAAGCACTTAGTTCTGACAGCACCAAAGTGAAAGTCTATTCTTCATCAGTCATTCCTTTCAGCATATTCTGTTTGAGTTCATATGAGGTGGGTTTTGGAAAAATATCCACTCTTAATTGGTGGAAAAGAAAGAACTGGAAGAAATTCTCCTCAGCCTTTTAACTGAAAAAGGAATGCCCATTGAAAGACCATTCTAAATAATTCCTATACCTACATTTTGCAAAGATTCTTCAGTGTCATGTCACAGGACAAACAGCGGATAGTTTGCTGTAACCCGTGAATTACTGAAGCTGTCTCGATTTGGTCTTTGCTGACTTTCCATTCTGAGCGTTGTGCTGTTGCCATGCCACTAATCTAGATACATACGCACAGCTGATCTTATTAGTTATGTAACTGGTCTGTTGTCCCTGTTGTAGGTCGGTCTGCCAGCCAAGTCTGGAGTAGCAGGAGGGATCCTGCTGGTTGTACCCAACGTGATGGGTATTATGTGCTGGTCACCTCCACTAGACAAGATGGGCAACTCGGTCAGAGGAATACAGTTCTGCACGGTACGTAATGTGATTATTAGGGCATACTGTCCTTCTAAAAATAACTAAGCCTTTTTAATGAGTAAGTGATGTTTGAATACTGATTGCCAGCCCAGAGACAGATCTCAGTCACATGAGAAGGAGCAAGAATCCGCCTCTACCGCAGATATAATGATTCCTTTTTAACAACTTAATATGCTACTATCTACCTCTATTTACCAAGCCAATGACTGCAGTAAATCATTGGCTTGTCAACTTCCAGCCATCGGAATGAAAGAAAAAAGTAAATGAATGTATTTAGCCTGATCTATCTATCTGCCTTTTCATTCCAGGATCTTGTTGAACTTTTCAACTTCCACAACTACGACAACCTGAGGCACTTTGCCAAGAAGCACGACCCTCGCAGAGAAGGAGGAGACCAGCGGGTAAGGACACACAGCATCGTGTGAGGAAAAACACCATCACTCATTTCACTCATCAAACACACAGACCCATAACACCTTCTCTCCAAGAACTCAGGTGACGCTCAGATTTAACAGCTGTTAGTTTTGTAGATGTTGGTTAACGTGCTGATCGTCGTAACGGTACACAAAGTACACCTAAAGGGAAAACACACGTTTCAGTGAGGAAAAACTAGAGCCAAAGTCAGTCTGCTTCAGCACCTGCCATTCTTAAGGTCCAGGTTTGACAATAAATAATTAAACAAACTAGTTTTGGCTCTAATTTTTCAAAAGATGTTTCAGCAAACTACATGCCACTAACAAACTCCACACACAGAAGGAGGAAGACTAATTTGTTATTCGTGTCAATTGAAACAGCTGCAAACCTTCGGACCCATGGATTACGAGAGTCTCCAACAAGAGCTAGCTCTGAAAGCCCCTCTTTGGAAAAAGGTGTCCCCCACTGAGTCGCACCAGGACTGCTCTACCACTGTAGTCTATAGGATGGACAAAGGCAGCGAGTGAAATAGCAAAAAGAAATGAAGGAGACCCACCTGTCCTCCACACCCCCACCTCCACCTGATCTCTCTCCCCACCTCTCAACACCATCTTTCCTCACTCTCAAATATTTATACATAAATTATACAGAAGATTATATATTGCGCATGAAGCAGTTACTGTGTGAGCAGACTGCGAAGCTGCTTTTGTCTTTATTTGAATGGCAGGGGGGACTTGTTGTTTGTTTAGCTCCGAGTTCTTAATGAACTCAGTATTTTTTTCTTTTTTTGACAAAATCCTCTTGTGTACGCTAGGGCTTGATTTAAAATTCAGTTTCATTTTAACACCAAAAAAAAAGAAAACATGTAAGTGTGCCTGCACATACATTGAGACTACTTTCAAGGGAAGATTGCTTACTGTAGCTCACACTGAGGCCTGGGACTCTCGTTAGCACCTTAGCTCAGATGCTTGATGTACAGTAGTAGATGATGGCAGTAAAACGAATGATGAATGATGGATGAATATTGTTAACTGTTATCAGTTAGCTGGGCTAGAGTTCAGCAGTGGAACAGCTAACATGACGTAGTTTCTCAATTAAAAAAAAAAAAAATTAGCTTTTTAAATTATTAAGGAGTTTTTAAAAATGTAGTTATTTTACTTTTCCAGTCTTACACGCTGGGCCTTGAAAAATCAAACCAAAAACTGAGAACTTATTTGAGTCACTATCATAATAGTGCAAAGCTTTTAAAAAGTCTGGTCAGGACACAGTCTAAGAACCAAGTAGCTGATTCGGAACAGTCAGCCTTTGATCCTCTTTGCTGGTTTAACGTTAAAGTAGGACGTTTCTCTGCACAGTATACAAGCACCTGTACCATCTTTCTGTAGGTGGTACAGTTCTGCCTAAAGGTGTCTGACGTGGGATACATGCAGACATTTGTGAATTGAGATTAGTGGGAACCCCCCACTTTATATGCATAAAGGGATGCAGGAGATTTTCAGGACTAAGACTGCACATTTGCATGTGTATGCATTCCTTTTACTAGTAAAGAATAAATTGAATAGCTTTATATATAGCATCATTTGTGCCTCCCTCTATTAAAAAAATAGAATCCAAAATAGACATTAAGAACTGAGAACTTGGGATCTAAAAGCAGAGAGACGGTTGAGAAACACTCCTACTGGGCTGACTTATATGGAGACAGCATATTGAAGAGAAACTGCAGTGAAGCAGGACTTCAACTTGACTTTAAACTGTCAGTGTTTGTGCCTGGACCACCATTGGGGCTGATTTATTTATTTTTTTTGATTATATGATAAATGATGATGTGAAAAGTGGAGCACCTCGATTGCTCCGTCTATTCGAGTATGTGCCCCATTTGCTAAGGCTGAGTCCTTATCAGCAAAGCAAAAGAGAAAGGAAAACTCAGGACAGGTGAGATGGCTAAACCACAAACTATTCTCACTCACTGGACCTGAGTGTCCTCATTCTGAGCTGGACCATTGCTTTTCAAGTTTAGAAAGGGTGGTGTGTGTCCATTGCTGTGACCATGTAAAGCCCCTCAGAGTCTGCATGGGATTATAATGACCAGTCCTCATACTACTTCTCTGCTGTGAACAGGTGCCTGCAGGGTTTATCTGAGCTGCATTCCAAAAGATACACAAACCACGCGTTTGTAAAGTTCACCAACTCCTACTCTTCTAGTAAAGTTGATTGTTACCAAAACTGTCTACCATATATATGGACTTTACTGCACTTCTGAATGTACGTAGTGGCAGGTGTGTATATACTTTTAGGTGTATGTACGTGAGTGATAATCCTCAACAGCAGACCAGAATGTGTGTTAAATGTACACTGCAGACGTTCTGAATTTATAATATTGTCTCCTCCAGGAAGTCAGAATACTTGCACATGACTGTCATGTCAGCTGATGCCTTAGATGTCACTGTACTGTGACTGTAGCGTGACTGTTTGTTAATCAATCATTGTTAAAACTGTACTTGTTGTATTTGTCACTGGGTGTGACTGGTTGTGAGATAAGCAGCTGGAGCTAATAATAATACACTGTTATTATGATGCGATGTTGTTGTGAATTTTTTTTTCTTTTCTTTTTTTTTTAAGTCATGGACTTTTACTTTCTGTTTTGTGTCTGCTTATTATTTTGTAGAGGTACAATGGATTCAAAAGTCTCTGTCAACGTTAATGCTCCTTGGAAAAACCCATTTCCTTGGTGCTCTTACAGTATTTTCCAAAGTATGCAAGAAGCTGAGTTGGGTTTGCCACGTTAGAGTAGAGAAAGCACTGAAATGCTGGACATTGCTTCAGTTTTTTAAGTTGTTATCCTTTCATCATCAAAATGACATATCCGGTATGGCTGCCATTTATCCGGTTATAACCATTAAATGTATTTAAACTCCTTAGTTGCTTCTAATTTTATTATCAGTAGCAGAGTCCACCTTCATGCACTGGATGTAAAATTGTGTGCACATGTGAAGAGGCGTGCAACCTCTGACATGAATAGCAATTGTAAGCTAAATGAATAAATGTAAACGTGATAGAAATTTAAAAGGACAAGAGCTGACGTGTGCACACAGATTTTGAAAAGGAAACATTTATGTCATACCAAGAATAGTTTAAACAATTTACATATCTAAAGTTCTAATAAAGACATAAAATGTTCCTAATTTCCAGCACATTACTATGAATGGAACCCTAAGACGTTCTTAGCCTTACCACCCTCAGGTGGTTAAGGATTCTAACTGTAAATGTACTAATACAGTATACAATGATGGTTATGCTCTACTGTGCAAAAGTTTTAGGCAGCTGTGGAAAAAAATGCTGTAAATTAAGAACGCTTTCAAAAATAGACACGTTAAGAGATTATATAGATCAATTAACAAAATACAAAGTGAGTGGACAGAAGAAAAATCTAAACCAAATCAATATATTTATTTATTCTGCAGCATGACAGCGAGTCTCTCTGGGATTACATGACGAGAGTGAAGCAACTGAGGCTGCCTAAATCCACACAAGAACTGTGGGTAGTTCTCCAAGATGTTTGGGCCAACCTATCTGCTGAGTTGCTTCGAAAACTAAGTGCAAGTGTATCTAGAAGAACTGATGCTGTTTGGAAGACAAAGGGTGGTCACACCAAACACTGATTTTAAATGCGATTTCTCTTCTGTTCATTCACTTTCTATGATCTTCTAACGTGTCTAATTTTCAAACCATTCTTACTTTACTGCAGTTTTGGTCAAATTCTGCACAAGTAGGGGATTTCCAGAAGCATTGATTAATTATTTATCATTCTTCGTGTTTATAAAGCCTGCACCATTTTGGTTTAGTTACTTTTTATTTGGGGACAGACGTTTCCCTCAGATGTGACTGGTTTTACTTGAGTAGCTCTGATGTCAGGATCTCACTTCAGTTCTAGTCTCAACCTTAGTTTTACTTTTCTCCAGATCCTGTCTGTGATTTTTAGCCAAACGGTCATGTGTGTTGCCTTTCTGATATGAGTGTGGAGGGAATCCGTTTCTCCTTTTAACAACGCGCAAACCTTTTTTCTTTTTTTTGCTGCTACAGTGTCATTGGTACAAAATCTCAAAGTGCAGTGCCTGCATGTCTAAACTACTGGACCAGAACAGCATTTATGGCAACCAACCAGGTTCAACTTTGCTTTGGTAAATCCAAATGACAAACAAGCCCAATGTTGCTTTGCCTGAGGGTAGATGAAGTATAGTATTTGAAGTTTGTAATACAGCAACCATTATCTCAGTCTAACTATTATTCTGTGCAATCAAACCCATGACAGAGGGGCTTTTGAATGCAGTTACCAGTATTTGTATGGAAATGATCAGGTTTTTATATAGTTCATGTCATGTTATTTTCCTCTGAATTCTCATTCTCCCACCTGCATGCATATTGTTTTATGTTTTAATGTGTTAATCATGTGTTTTCAGTATGTTTAAAGTTCATTTGGTGACCTTCCACATGTCTTTATTTATGTTGATTTGTGTCTTAGACATACATTCTACTTTTGACATGGACGTTGAATATGAATTCAAACACCATTACCATTATAACTGGGTGACCTTGGAATTGTAAGGTTCTCTGATGCTTTATTTATAAGATCTTTTCTGGCCAAAGACTTAATGGTTGGAAAAGATTCAGAAAATTTCAGATTTAGAAAAGCTGTTACATGGGAACACGTAACATGTTACATGGGTTCATAAAAGCCGAGATTTCCCTCAAACATACAGTAGATGAAGCCAAACAGTTCCAAGCTCATAACTGTCAAACTTTTTCTATGTTTTGATTTCTTTTCTCAGTCCACATGGATGTTATGCTGTATTTAAAGTCTCCATACACTTCATGAACTGTCCTGTCTGCCAGCTCTACGACATTACGACATGAACTTGTCTTCCTTTATTATTCTGATACTTCAGTTTCTTTGGCTGTGATGGATTCGATACATGAATGTTGTGTTAAGATTTTTTTAGCCTTGGTGTCGATTGTATGAAATCTAATAAAGCACTTGTTATCCATCATCTCATTTCTCCACCCATAACTGTTCTTTAACAACAACACCCACCTTTTTTTTTTAGAGATGAATGATGCTGTTTGCTGCTAAAACACTTCATTGCTGTCCCGTCAGTAGTTGGACAGAAATAGTGAAAAAGGATTTCTGATTTAAGTGACTCACAGCGGTCATGACATTAAAAGACCCGCTGAACGAAGATTACATGCCTGGTCACTTCTGTTTCCATTACATAGTTTGATTCCCCTGAGCACCAGAAGCACCCTACGAGTCAAGTTGATTAACAGTCCGAGGGAATTATTCTTGTCAGCAGTTTTGTTGAGGAAAAGCCAATTAAAGGGGAGTTGATTGTGACAAATAGAAGTAAAAGACACAAATAAATGTGCCACAGAAATGCTCAAGGAAAAAGCACAAGGATATTGAACTAACTGGAACATAAACCAAACCTGACATTAGCCAAAGCGCAGGCATAGAGGGGCGTGAGAGGCCAGCCTCATCTGGCCCCGGCTTTGCGTTTGCTTTGGAAAGGTGCTGGGACATGTTTTCACTGCAGGCCTTGTTTCGCAGCCTGAATCTGTCTCTAAAGCTGTAAGCAGGCTTTTATCGAGGTAAAATAAGGCTTTGTAATAGTTTTTGTCTTTTGTGGTCCCTTCTGTCTCAGTTTGTGCTCATAACATCTAAGCTTTTACTTCAGCTTTCTCAAGATTATGAGCTTTAAGTGTTTTTCTCGTCTACTCGGATGTTTTCTTTCAGCTTCTTTGTTGAGAGTTGGAACTGGTGGAAGTTTGAATATTTTAATGGGTGTTACTTTTGCTGCATGGGCACTGGCTATCTGTGTAATCAGGTGTCATGCTCCTTCTTGTACTGGTGATGAACTCACCTACTTGTGCATACACTCCTATGTGTACCTGCACAGGTCTGTCCTTAATACTTGGAACTTAACCTTCAACGTCCCCTTGCAAGTTTAAATCTAGTTATGCTGCCGTTGTTCCACTAACCACTAACTACTACTATCACTTTATAATACAAATTCTCAATTTAACATCTCTCTTTACATTAATTCTACTTGTAATAGTGTAAAAACTTACATACATTGTTTCTGTGTGTGTTCTGAACTCCTTGAGTTTTGCTTATAGGAAATAATTCATTCCTATTTGATGGTAAGTCTTAACTGATGCAGGGATATATGTCGCTGTTGGTTGAATTGTTTTGAGAATTGAGATGTTACATGTCTGCAGTGGCAGTCGTCTGAGGTAAATTATATTTCATGATTCAATAAATACATTTTCACCCAATCTGATCGTCAACAAATCCCATGAAGAGATCGAAATAAACAGTAAATTGATGCTTTTAGAAAATACTGTTTGGAGCACAGCCTGATATCTCTTCTCCTTCTGCGCTGTAGAGCTCCATGGCCCATCCAAAGCTGCAGTGAGCCTCACATTATCCCTCCTCACCATGAACACACACACTGTAGTTTCTTTTGACTCACAAACATCGTTCTGCTGCCCCAAATCCTCATCAGAGCACCAAATGTGGATTCATCCACAGCTGAAAATAGTGCCCCACAAATATATAATTTCCTGCTGTTTGCTAAAAAAAACCCACCAGGGTCAGCTGCTATGGGAAATTGCTGAGGCTTTTTAAAAAATAAAACTTAGGCAGTTTTTTGAAAATGTACGTCTTCAGTAGGAACAAATGTCCTTGGGATTGACATGATGTGGAAATACTGACATACATAGGATTTGTTGACAGTAAGAAAACTATAGATGCTTCATCTGCTGCTTAGAAATTAACACTCGTCATGTATTTGGTAGTTGTTTTGTTACAGCTGCTGGAGTTGGTGGAGCGGTAGTGAAAATAGAGTGACTCTGTAATCCTTCTGCAAATGTTCTCTCCCTCTCTCTCTCTCTCTCTACCCGTCCCTGTCTACAGGTCAAGTCTGTCATCAACCTGCTGTTTGCTGCCTACACAGGAGACGTCTCCGCCCTGAGGAGGTGAGCGGCTCACGCTCACTAACTTGTAATATTGGCTACAGAAGATTTCAGGCTTAGTTGTCTCTTTTGTCACCCATTGAAGTCCACTCCTGTGTGGAAAGGTTTTTTTTTTTACTGATGCTTGCAAAGATTGAAAGGTGGTGAAAATCCCTCTCCTCTCTTGGCTACATAATGCAGCTTTGCACTTTGTCGACCTCAATTGGCAACAAGACGGGACCTTGATGTTCACTGATTGGGGAGAGGAGTTTCCTTGTAAACGAAGGTTACGTTTATATTCACTGTTACTCACCGAAGGTCATTGTGTGTATCCTTGAGGTCATGAAATCATTTCTTTACTCATGAAACAAGGTAGATTTATTTGTCAGATAACAACAAGTTGCAAAGTGAAATTGAGTTAGTGACTCCCTTCTGCCACCTGCAGATCAGGCGAACTGTGTCCATTGTAATGTGTAATTCTGTGTGTGCACAAGAAAAACAAAACAGGGTCCCACTCATAAATAAACAGCTCCATAGCTCTTCAAGAGGCCTGAAACTCCACAGGGAACCTTTAAGTGGAAGGGAATAATGTACGGCAGTGATGGTAAACTTCCATTCTGTGGCAGCAGCTTAGAAAAGATCTAAGATCTTTTGTAATATATCATCGTTTTTAAAAAGCTGCATATATTTTAATGAAAAAGGGCAACGTGTCAGTGTTTCCGTCTAGAGACAACCCTAAACTGTTATACTGGCTGATAAGATGTGTCAAGATGTGTGTAAAGAATGCAATAACTGAGGGTACTTATAAAGTAAGTTACATAAACTTTGTGTGTGTAGGTTTGCGCTGTCATCCATGGACATGGAGCAGAGGGACTACGACTCTAGAACAGCCCTCCATGTGGCAGCAGCAGAAGGTAATGTGATTGTTATTGCAGGTTTGTGTCTGATTTAAAATAAAAGTATAAACGAATACCCAATCCTGTCCACATATATTGCATACTTTGGTCCTGTACTGTTTTTCATGGTACAGTCTAGGAGCCTTATTTTCAAATGTGAGCCATGTAATTGCTGCAGGATACATATACTGAACAAAATTATAAACACTTGTTTTTGTCCCCATTCATCATGAGCTGAACTCAAAGATCTAAGACTTTCTCTATGTACACAAAAGGCCTATTTATCTAAAATATTGTTCACAAATCTGTCAAACTCGGTGTCAGTGAGCACTTCTCCTTTGCTGGGATAATCCATCCACCTCACAGGTGTGGCATATCAAGATGCTGATCAGACAGCATGGGGATTGACAGGTGTGTCTTAGGCTGGCCACAATAAAAGGCCACACCAAAATGTAAAGGACAAAGTGCTCACACACATGGTTGTCCACATCTTTTTTTTTGATTAGGTGAGCAGTCATTGGGGACAAAAAGTGGACATGGAAGAAGGAATCTAGCTACTGCAGAGAAAGCATTTGTGTTTTTGTTTACTGCTTTGTCTGAATTATCTACTCCAGCCAGTTAGAGTCAAGCATCCACCCTCTTCACAGCACTCGTTGGTACGTGTATGCTTTGTGTTTCTAACACCTGCTCTGCTTTCAGGACACACAGAGGTGGTGCGCTTCCTCTTGGAGGCTTGCAAGGTGAACCCAGTACCCAGAGACAGGCGAGTCCAGTCATCAGTGTGCTCTTTCTCACCATCTGTGTCTTTTCAAGTATTTGTTCTTTTCCTCTTCATCTCATGGTGATCTCATAAGCTGCAGTTTGGATCTTTTGAAGCAGGAGGTGTGGGGATTGTCCCGCCTTCCTCCTGTTAACACACCAGGGTTCGATTCAGGCCCTACTTCTTTCTGAGGGACTATAATGACAGTTTATTGTGCCCGTTTATTACATATAGTATGCTTTGATATTTTTGATTTGGTAAGTGTGAAAATTAACCTGCAGACACTTAAAACTTCCTGTACATGGATAATTACAGGGATTATTAAGTACCTTTTATTTCTAAGACATGGTTAATACAGTTCCAGTTTCCACGGTAATGACAATTAGAAAATGATTGTGAAAAGTACGACAGTTTGGTCATTTTCACCATTTAAAAGGTTTCTGTGCACCGTTTGCACTAATAGATTATTATGAAAGCAATCCATGCAGAGGACAGCATTCACTATGTATTAAAAACAGAAAAAGCTCACTTAAAAAGGCCATAAACATAATAATACTGTAACTTATCTATTTGAAGCAAGACACATGCCTTCGGTGTGAGAGAACTGGGTTTGATTCCCACCACAGCATCCACTAATGTGTCCCTCCAGAGGTGTGTAACCTCTGAATATTTTATTGACACATTGATTCTGATGTATAAGTACTGACTACAAAAAAACAGACCAAAAAAAAACTTTTCTGACAAAAAAGAAAAGTCAGTGTCACTCTGAACATAAGTGTAGCATGCAGCCTGTTCATATTATACTGTATATCTACAGGCAACTACCAATGTAGGCCAGTGAATAGGCAGTAGGCCAGATATATTCCATGTACACAGGTGCAGACTAAAACAAATATACGGTAACTAAAACACAGAATAGAAGCAATGGGCAACGTGCAGTGAGTCAAATGCAAAAGCATTTTGACTATAATAAGGTTAGACTAAAAGGACTGCTATATGGATTTGGCACGGCACGACCACAACACGTGTTAGTGATGCTGGTGACCAGGGAAATCTAGAGCAGGTGGCGTCCATATTGGGGAACACTGTGTTTCTTGACACACTAACACTTTCTTTGTTCAGGTGGGGGAAAACGCCGATAGATGAAGCGGTGCTCTTCGGCCACCACGACGTAGTCACCATCCTGCAGCACTACAATGAAAACTACAGGCCGTCTGCTGGTGCTTACGACAAGGAGAGCGCTCAGAAATACCTGGACAGCCTGCTGTAGGCCTGCTGCACACGTCTCAAACACTTTGTTTCTGCACAACAGTGGACCAATTTCCGGAATTACGTTGTACAGTAGTGACCATACTTTTGAAATGTGTGATGAATTAGTTATTTGCTGTACTCTTGTCGCCGTGTCCCGTCTGGTGCGCTTTGCTTTGTGGCTCTACGTCGCTGCTCTACTTCATATCTCCTCCTCACCTCTGTCGTAATGTAATGTGTGCTGTATGTGTGAGTGAGCGCCTCATCAATACAGTTTAAACAATAGATACACTATCTTAATAACTGTAAGCTGTGTTTACAGTGTATTACCCATGTAACCTGTCAGTACTGTAAATCACATATGTGGTATCATAGGATATAGATTGTATCAAAGTGTATTAGTTTAGTCACGGTATTGTTTGTCATACTATCCTCTACTAGGTAACATTTGGAATATACTCTTAGTTTTGAGAGATTGTGAGGTGTGTGGATATGATGCTATAAAGTGTAAGATGCGTCTCTGACTGTGTAAGTGTGTAAAGCCTAAGAGGCATTGTGCTGCTGATACAGTTATGTGCCTGTTTGATCTCCATATACCTGCATCTATTCTCAGATAGCCCTCCTGTCTGTTGCGAGGTCACCGGCAGGTTTTATGAAGTCACTGAAAGATTGTACTCCGAATGTATTTTTCCACACGTGCAATAGAAGCAATATGTATTTATTTCAAAGAGACTTTAAGCATTTGGGATGAAGGCGAGTTGGTTCCTCTGTTTTTGAATTTGTAGAAACATTTTTCTGTGTGCATTGCGACTTTTTAAACCCTGCAATGAATGTTGATAGTATAATGTTGATAATGTTCACAAGTCTTTTAGCCCACATCTTCCATCCTTTTCTGTCAGCAACTAAATTCCTCCACAAAATCAAATATAATGTGACTATAGAATAGAATATATATTTTTGCATAGGTTTCTTGGACTGTAACAATGTTGTGGTTTCCTGCACAGTGAGCAGCAGCACAAGGACAACTTGTTGAAAGTTGACCTTCTTATCAATATGAATGGACTTGTTGCAGTAATTCTTACCCAACCGATGTCCCCCATGCTCTAGAGCAGGGGTTGCCAAATTATGGCAAACTGTAGCCCACTGCCCTATTTTAAATGGCCCTTCAACTCTTAAAATAAACTAGCATCTGGCTTTATCTTATTTCTACTGAAGTGAAATGTATCTACGTTGCACTTCTTAGTCTGAACATTGGAGGTGCTACCATTTTGCAAACTGCCTGATCTCCAATGATGGATTAGTTGATGAAAACATTTACCTCAGCTGATTCAACATGATGCAACCAAAAAGACAGAAGATAGCGAGCGAAATGCTGAAGATTTCAGTGACTTCTTATAATGGTCTGTATCTGGCCCACAGTCAGAAAAGCTTGGCCGCCACTGCTCTAGAAAGGTATGTCCCAAAGCTGTTTCACACAGGTGCAAGCCAAACCATCTCTGAATGTACTGAAAGAATGTACTGAATTTTACCAATTACGTTTACTTTGAAAAAGTATATAAATTAGAACAATGCACACAAAGACTCTAACCTGAACTACACACAATGAGCACAGGATTCAAGTTATACAGTAATATTCCAAGTGGTCTCACTGTTGCACTGTATTTTGTGAAAGCTGAATTATAAAATGTATTTTACATATAGTATATGATCTCATTAAAAGGTAACTTCACAGCTGAAACAGCTGATTCTTGGTCTTTGGTTTTGAAAAAGCACGAACAAAGGAGCAGACACAAAGTACGCCCTCGTTGGGAAAAAAAATAATATTAGCCCCAGAAGTCAAATATTAAGAGCAGACTAGCTGATGACTAGCTGATGAGTAATGTCCAGTTTAGCACACACTGCAAATGACCAAAATGACTTGGTTCCAACCTATGCCATGCTCTTGGGAGCCCCCCCATATTTCTAATGGAAAAAGTTTTTTAATGCTTTTAATTGAGACCTGGCTAAACAGCACTTTGGGTGTAGCATCACTGACAGGCTTGAGGTCCAAACTGTAATCTATAATCAGTCAGTCAAACAGGGGCGGAGGAGGAACAGCCTGCAGCCATTTTCTCCACAGCATTTGTGTGTAATGACATTGACATGGGTGAATCTATATCATTTGAATCTCTTGCCCTTGAGCTCAAAGCAGAACTATCAGTGCTCAGCATTACATACCAGCCTATTACCAGATATTTATCTCTGTAACTGCAGGAATTCTCAGAGCTGACCTCACTTGGTACCACTAGATATGATTAATGATTAATCCTGAATGTTCTTATTCATAAAAAAAAGTTTGACTCCAAGGCAAAGGAGCTCGTGAATTTACTGGACAGCTCCGAACTTTCCCAACATGTAAATGAAGCTGCTCGTCAGCATGGTAACCTTATAGATTTAGCAGGTTAAACATTGACAATGTTTCCATATTAGAATGACCTCTGTCTGACCCTTTTTTGACACCAGCCCAATCTTAAAGAATACTAAAAGGGAATATCTTGTTCAACAGAGATTCATAGATGGCTAGGCTGAGGCAAAGTTCTCTGATATTATGAGATTGCTTGCATCAAGCAGCTGTGGCTGCTGTTTAAACGACAAGGTTGAACATTTCAACAACACAGTGTGACCTGCTTTAAATGCTTCTGCTCCACTAAAGCTTAAAGAGAGGTCAACTGACAGAAGCTCTTCATGGTTAAACAGTAATAGTGTTAATGAATCCTTTCATGGTTACAAGGATTACTTTTCCAAGATGATTACAGAGAACGCTGGGAACTAGAATATTACTCTCCACTAGTGACCAGCTTCTCAACA
>JAPMOB010128392.1:0-10667 GCA_029875015.1 Lepomis gibbosus | reverse complement strand
TTTTATACCAGCACCCATAAAGCTCCTTAATTATAGGAATAGTTTGACATTTTAGTAAATAAACCATTGTACTTTCTTATAAGGAATGTGAAGGTCCGTCACGCAGTGTTGCATTATGGGACGTGAGTGCCACGTTTACAGGCAAAATCTCTGTTTACCTTTTTGCGGGCCATTGCTATGGCAGTTCTTGACTGAGCAGCACTGACCAACCATAGTGAAGTTTACTAAAACCTCAACGGGAAATCCAAACAGCCTCCATCACAGAAATTCAAACACAGCGGTGTAGAGCGGGATAATGGGCGATCCTGTAAATATGGCAGCGGACCCATAATGAAACATGGCGTAATGTCACCTTCACATTCACTAATGAGCGATATGCTTAATCAGTTGTTTGCCAAGGGTTAGATAAGAAAATTGATTAAACAAGCATGATACATTTCCTCAATTGAACTATTCCTATAAATGCATGACATTTCAAAGAATCTAAGGAAAGTGTAGTTTTTAGATCTCTGTTTGCACGGTGATTTTGGATTGTGATTGATGCAGCAAAACTTATGCTGAAGAGAGGTGTGTCTATGATTTCTAACAATAAATGTTCTGTCAGTTATTCCCAAATGTAACTATTTCTGGCTTTTGGAAAATACTGTAAGTTTCATTTCAGTAAAATGATGTCATTTGACCACACCTACCGACACCAGCGGACTAGCTTCTCAGGACTCCTCTGTCTCCATTTCCATGTAAGAGTTGATGTGTACAGGATTGTTTGCTCTGACATAATTACTGTGTGTGGTCTTGCACGTGATAGACAATTTAGGTCTCTGGAGTTTACAGAAGAGCTTCAAAGAGTAAGGTGAGCGGTCCGTTCTTCACACTAATTCTAAATTGAATTGAATTAAAAATACAGATCTGTAAGAATGTGCTTGCTGAGATGTGCAAGATGATTCACATGAAAATGACTCATTGGGCGGGTCAGGATTCACATTGTAAACATCTTGAAAATAGACTTGATTTCAAAGCCTTGGAGAATGTTTGGCTCTTTATCTAGTTTTGTGTCCATTTTCAGTATGAGGCAAAAACATGGTGCTCGTTATGTTAACCATGAAGTAAAAAGTCTGAAAGAACAGATATATTAAGCATACAAATCATATTTTGTCAGGAATGGCTGAGTGACAGGCGAGCACGGTACAGTTTGCAATAGTTATTTAACGCACAGCAACTCAGGGTGTATTCTTCATAGTGTAGCCAAAGTCCAGACAAGGCTGAGTCCGTGCAGTGAAAAAGTAATAGTACAACTCCCAGGTGTACAAGATACTCGATGCACAACGATAACCAGACTGAGACTGAACAGAACTGACAACCATTTACACATGGGCAAACATCAGGTAATCAGAACAGGTAAGACAGGATGATAAAAGGTGACACAGATCAAGCAAACATGAACAACACAGAGCAGACAAGACTAAATCGTGACACATTTTCTCCCACAGAGATTCCATAATGTCATCATTTAGTATCCTTGCTTCATTGCCAGAGGATCATTTCCAGTGTTCGATCTGTCTGAACATCTTCAATGAACCGGTTACGACACCCTGTGGTCACAACTTCTGCAAGGCCTGCCTCAGTGGGCACTGGGACAGGAGTGATTTATGCCACTGCCCGATGTGTAATAAAAGATTCCATTTAAGGCCGGAGATCTCCACAAATGTGGTCATTGAGGAGATTTCAGTCCAAATAAAGAAGAGGAAAGTTGAGAAACCTGAAAGCGCTGATGCACCGTGGCAGGTGACGTGCGATGTGTGCACAGATGCAAAGTGCAAGGCACTGAAGTCCTGCCTAGTGTGTCTGACATCATACTGTGAAGACCACCTGGAGCCTCACCAAAGAGTTCCCTCCCTGATGAGACACAAGCTAATGGACCCGGTGGAGAACCTGGAGGAGAGGATTTGTGAGAAGCACGAGAGGATCCTGGAGCTTTTTTGCAGGGATGAACAGGCTTGCATCTGTCTGCTGTGCAGCGAGACAGACCACATGTGCCACGAGACGGTGCCTGTTGAAGAAGAAGGGGCTCAACAGAAAGTAAGAATAACTTTATTTTGTTAAATGCCTCAGAGAGGCAGAGATTTCTAAATTACTTTTCTGTCTTGAAATTCCATATTTCAGGAAAATATTGATTCCAAGAAAGCAGAGATCAAAATTATGATTGAGAAGAGAATGGAAAAGATAAAGGAATTTACAGAGTCTTCTGAGATAAGCCAAGTGAGTACTGGGGGAAAAAATTGCACCTGCATTATTTTACACTTTATTATAATCATGCGCTAATGTACCATACTTTTATTTATTTTTATTAGGAAAAAACAAAAAAAGAGATTGATGAGAGTGATAAGCTCTTCAATACTCTGATGAATCATGTACAAGTGACTCACAATAAACTGAAATCAAACATCGCGGAGAAGCTCCGAAAATCACAAGACAAAGATGAAGCGATGATTGAAGAGCTGCAGGAGGAGATCACCCGACTGCAGAGCAAGTACTCTGAGCTGGAGGAGCTTTCACAAAGTGACGACCACCTTCACCTTCTGCTGGTCAGGCAACACTTACATTATTTGTCCCCTTGTTTCCCTCTTGTTGTATCTTTACCCTGCTCCTAACCTCACTCACCTCAAAGACGAGATGTAAGGAAGAGGGATAGATCAAAGTGCAACACACTGTATTTTTAAATTTGAAGTAGTAAATGATGGGAGACCCAATCAATTTTGAAGAACATGAGGGCAAAAGATATATGAAATAAGAAAAATGCTATCAGTAGTTGAATTTTCCAAGTAGTTTTGTTGCCAAAAACTAATCAAACCTTCGGTGCTCATATGAGCCAGAAAGTTTAATTCTGGGCTCATATAAGAAGCACTGAATGTCTGAATCCAGTTTTACACTATTAAAATTGTTTTCTTCCTTCTGAAAGTAGTTGTTCTAGCCTGTTGATTTTGGAGCAGAATAATGTTTCCCTTTAAACCCTAAAAATGGCTTCACTTTATTTTAGGGGGCGAAAATCTCCATGTAATATCGAAACAAAAACTTGATTTGATGCAGAATGATGTTTATGGAAAACACGCTTATTTGCTTTATTTTCAAGATTTAAATGAGAAGACTGACAAACAAAGGGAGAACAGCCAGCCTGGCTAAGTCCAATGGTATATGTGCTGGACTATTTCTTGGCCGGGTGCAGTGACTTACTGCTTTCTTCACAAAATGTTGAATTATTCATTTGAGGAGACAGTGAGACAGTGTTTTAGACACATGACTACAGGGGAAAAATCTGCTTGGCTGCAGATGATTGGCTTAAAATATACAGTATAAATATATATACATATAAAAATAAATAAATATAGCCCTGTACCACTCATGATCATGTGTTTGTGAATCATTTCAGACGTTGCAGGCCCTGGGTAAAGTATCAGCAACCAAGAACTGGTCTAAGATCAGGGTTTACTCAGATCTGTGTGTGCAGACGGTGAGGAGAGCCATGACTCATCTTGTGGACACTTTTCAATCCGAACTGAAAACTCTGACAGAAACGGGTAAATATCTGTTGCATTTGCTTCATCAGTGAGGAAGTCTTTATTTTATGAGTTTCCCATATCTGTGGTGTTGTGTTTTACAGAACTGACTAGGATGAGACAATACAAAGGTGAGATCGTAAATACGTTTACATTTCTTGTTGATTAAATTAACACAATATTACCAAAGATGAGAGCTTTAACTAAACTTTCTTTCCTCAGAGTCAGTCAACTTTGACCCAGCTACTGCTGGTTGCTGCCTTGTCGTGTCAGAATTTGGGAAACGCTTGAAGTACTGCAGAAATGCAAGCCCCTCATCATCTGATGACTTGGAGAGGTTTGACTGCCCCATGATCTTAGGGACGACAGGCTTCATCTCTGGCCGTCACTACTGGGAGGTTCAAGTAGGCATGAGAACAGACTGGGATGTCGGTGTTGCCAAGGAAACAGTAACCAGAACAGGGAAGATCATTCTGAAAAGAGAAAATGGCTTCTTCGCCATAGGAAAGAGGGGTTTAGATTATCAAGTTCATTGCACACGCGACACGCCCCTTCACCTTTGTCCCAGGCCAAGAAAAGTAGGGGTGTATGTGGACTATAAGGAAGGCAGAGTGTCTTTCTATGATGTGGATAGGAAGTTGCACATTTACTCTTTCACACGAGAGTCTTTCACAGAGAAACTGTTCCCGTACTTCTATCTGTATGGCAGATACAAGAAATCGGAGCCTTTGATTATTACCTCTATGGAACCTAATGTATGTTTTTTTTCTCTCTATTGCCCCGTCCAACAAGCTAAAAATAACTCAACTGTATAAATTTGTTGCAAGTTCAAACCTTCAATAAGGTCCTTTAAAATTAAACAGATGTAAAACCCACTGAATGAAATGATTGTCGGCCCTGCCTGCCTGTCTGCCTTTGTGCATGCTGCCTTTGCACTTACTGCCCATATGTTCTGGGGGAGTGGCTTTGGAGGGAGGCCTGGGTGGGATTTTTTCAGTTAATTTAACCATCTCTTGCTTGTTCTCCAACGTTGCATACCCCAGCTTTATTTACTGTTGCTAGGCCTGTCAGTCTTTCCATTGTTACATGCCATTTTGCCAACTTGGTGATTGTCTGGCTAGATTTGACAATTGTTTTATTCATTTAAGTATACAGAGTTTATGAGTGTTTCAAGAGTGAGTTTTTCCAGTGTCTCTCTCTATTCATGATATTAAAGTTCTACAACTGCCGACATAAAAAGTTTTTTCAGATATAATTTTAAGTTTTAAATTTAAATGTAAAGTTGGATTTAGATGCATTTTGATATTATGATTGCAGCTTGAAAATTAATTGATAAAGCTAGTTATAGTCAGTTAAGTTTAGGATTTCATTTTTACTTTACTTTTTTAAATGTTGTATAATACTGACAGTCAGAATGTTGTGGAGGTATGAACAGAAATGTTTTCACTTACTGTTATGTGTACACAAGTGTGTTTGAATGGTGTCCTACTGCTTAGCTGAGGGGGGAAAAAGTCAATGAACGAGATAGTCAGTGGCTATAAATCTTTTAATTGAACTGAACGAAGTAATTGGAATGAGCAAAGTGATTTGTGATTTCCACCTCTAATATTACATGGATGTTTGCATTTTTTATTCAATTTAATGCTACCTGTAACCCTGCAAACTAATGTAGTTAGTTAATGGTGTACTCCTCAACCTTGGAAGTAACACTAGGTAGCAAGCTTGTAAGCTGGTTGACAATGGACGCACAACTTAAGGTCGTCTGTTTCTGGTTTTGGAGGCTAACTCTTGTCAAGTACTTACTACTGCCCCATTCACACCGCTTCAATGTGTGGAGAATGCTTAGTTACAGTTATGGTTCCTGAATTAATATCAATAATTGGCATCCACACAGCTGACACTTTCATTACAATGATTATAAATGATTACTTATTAGGTGAGTACAATCAGCTGTAATGTTTTAGAAATTATTTTGCAATGTGGTCATGAAGTTGTTTTTCTTTTCTTTCTTTAATATCCTTCCTTGAACATATTTTCTTCATTAGAATAAAGATGGAATAAGGTATTAAAATGTGTGTTTGCATTATTAAAATAAACATTAATGGTTTGTTGCCCTTTTTTGGAGCTGTAGTTCAATTGTTATTCGCCACCTGCTTTATCAGATGTTTGTGGATTTATGAGTATCCAGGAAATGACAAGAGTCCAAAGAGCCACCCACTGCTTTCTAGGCAGTGATAGGTGTGTCTTTACCTAAATAGAAGACAGAGGAACACAACACTTTCAGAGCCTCAGGAAAGACAAGCTGGCAGTAGCACAAGAATGGTATGTGAGTTTTATATTTCAACTTTAATTTTCCCGTGTTTATTAGTAGGGTTTGGAAATAGATTTTTGTCAAATGGACACGGTCTGTGCTCGTCATTAAAGTAGATGAGTGATACAGTTTCACTTTTAGCCACTCAGGATATTTAGACTGAGATGTCAAAACATAAATCTAACATAAACATGTTGTTACTGTATGTAGTTTTGACATATGTCGCACTCAACGTACCATCTTAATGGAACTTTTACCAGGAAAACAGAAAATACTTGATGGGTCAGCGGCTGTGCAATAGTTTGACGTTAGCACATGGCTCTGACGTAGTTCCCTCATCGCTCTTCTGAACAGATTCCAGTCTATGAGTAACACTCATAGCTGGAAGGATATTCATTTCAGATGTGACTATGTTATGGCTTCTATTTGCTGAATCAGGACAATAATGTTAATATAAAAATAATAAAAAATAATATATACAGAAGTACAAATAGTGACAGTGTTGGTTCTTAATAAGCCATTTAATCTACACTCCCTCCCTCATGTGTGTGTGTGTGTGTGTGTCAGATCTAATCCACATTATCTTTAATGTAACTTTAATGTAAAAAGGAGTTTCTCAGACATCAGAAATACAGTTAGACATGTTTATTGTCCAAATTGAGTGTGGGAGGAAACAGGAGTACCCATAGTAAACCCACGCTGAGACAAAGAGCGACTTGAAACACACAGAAACAAGAGTCAGACCCCTGTGACTCTGACCTTGATTCTGTCACTGTGTGTTAATCACTGAGCCCCTGTGCGGCCCTGTACATGTCTGAAAGTAAACAATGCTGCAATGCTGCAAAACCTCCACCTGGAGCTGCCGGTGTGCTGCTTTATGGGATGCGTGCAATTAAAAAGAAGGCGGCTAGTAAACCTGCAACAAAAGCCCCGACCTGGAGCACATCCAGGCAGCCTCCTCTGTGAGCCAAGCAGATAAGTCTTTGATGTGGGCCTGCAAAGACTGGACAATGGCTGCATCTACAACTGGGTCCTGTGATAATATAACAGACTCCAGCAGGCGCCTAACGCAGAACGTCTTGGTGGTCTTTACGTCCAGACAGAAGCCTTCAGGGATGGCGAGTCTCTCCATTGTCTGGTTTACCAGTCTCTTTGTGTGGCCGACCCACTCTTCCTGGCTGCGATTCTGCAGAGCCTGACACTTGGTCTACACTCTTGCTGTCGGCAGGGTAACAAACAGTCGGAGCCAGTTCTCACTCACTGACAGAGGCAGGAGGATCAAGAAAGTCCATAGATGTTTGAGATTGGTCCATGGTGACCTCAGGGGTGTTTTTCTTCTCTGGGATTATCTCTGGTGTATCTTCTTCAGATACGGCACTTGTTTGTGGTTCTTTCATTTCTCTCCAGTGGTTCAGTAGTTTCTGGTGTGAGAGCTGATCCTGAATGTGGGAAACTCTGTGCTGCTGATGTAACTTAGATTCACTCAAAATCACAATGTGACACACACACACACACACACACACACACACACACACTCAGTCTCTTCTAAACAAAATACTATAAAAACAAAACAAAAAGAAAACACTAAAAGTAATGAACAGGATAATCAGTCAGCAGTTTGACTGGTCTAAAATCACAATCAACTAAAATCAAACCATTGAAGCTCAGTCATTGCCATGTATGTTTTGATCTCCTTTAAGTCCCTTCTTAAAACATTTTTATTAGAGAGCCTTCCCTGATTTTAATTGTCTGAGTTGTCTTTTACTACCAAATGTTTTTTGTCATGTTATGTTTTTTGTTTTTATTGATTTTAAGTCATGTGTTTTATTTTGCTGCCTTTATGAAGCAGCTTGAATAGCAACTTAATTGCTACAAAGCTTAATGAGCGCTTGAGTTTTTAATTTAAGTGGCTTGGGTTCGCGTTATTCAGTCTTCAGTAACAGCAGCATGAAGTGTCAAGTCATACAAAGACTAAGACAAAATGTACTCACACTTGTCCATCTGGGTTGGGTTCCTGCCACCAAAGCCAAATATGTGTGCTAATACATGTCTTTGTTTTCTGTACAGATACAGTACTGTATTTAACACCAAATGGAATAAATCTATACATCATCTGTGCATGCTGATACCACACCAAATCCGACCACATGTTGCAAGCATTTGTGGGCAGTTTTGACCTAATGTCAGAGCCGTCTAAGTGCTGCATCTGTCTGGATAAGTTCACCAGTCCTGCTTTCCTCCCCTGTGGACACTGCTTCTGCCTGGGCTGTATTGGCGAATACTGGAGGATTCATGGGGCCTGTCAGTGCCCCCTCTGCAAGGCCATTTTCCCCACCAGGCCACAGTTTAAAACAGACCAAACACCACATGCTGGTACGCCAATTGAGGAAGCAACTGTGCCTTTAAAAGCTGGAGAGGTTGCCTGTGATTTCTGCACAGCAAAGCATCGAGCTGTCAAGTCTTGCCTGGAGTGCCTGGCCTCATACTGTG
Organism: Lepomis gibbosus; assembly: GCA_029875015.1. Lineage (NCBI taxonomy): Eukaryota > Metazoa > Chordata > Actinopteri > Centrarchiformes > Centrarchidae > Lepomis > Lepomis gibbosus. Next base: position 2,315 of record JAPMOB010128392.1, on the reverse strand, counting down.
CTGCTCATCTGGAGCAGCATTACAGGAATGAAGATCTTGGGCGCCATCTTTTGATCAGTGTGGTGAAGAACCTGGACGACTCTGTGTGTAGACTGCACGGAAAGCAGTTAAACAGGTTCTGTAGGAGTGATCAAACATGCATTTGTGCCATGTGTGCCCAGACAGACCACAGGGGCCATCACATTATTTCTATTAACAAGGAAGCTACAAAGAAGAAGGTAATAAAAGCACCACACTGAGAATCATTAAAGAGTTAAGTTATTTTTATGCTATACTACCAACACTAGTGAATTCCTTACAGACTTTGTCAGCCCAAACTTTTGACTGAAGAAATATCCCTCTTACAAATGATAAGTTGAATTGACAAGCAATAAAACACATTGTTTGTCATTGTAGGGGTTTTGCTGCTGAAACATTAGGCTGGTCTGACTAGTAGCTTATGATCGCTAACCTGTAAGCTTTGGAAATACTGTTCTATTGATAATCCTGCCAATAATGTGAAACTGAAGTTGAAATAATGTTAGCAAACATTATTCTGTTGGCTGCCTTTATGACTCTTAGCTTAGTGTAGCTTGGTGTTTGAGATAATCTAAAATACTAATATATTGTTTTGAATGATACTGTCTAAAAATACTTACTGTCTACATTATATCTATTACCATTTTCTTTAAAAACATCATGTTCTTCAACATCTAAACAGTAAAGCATGATCCCGTAACTGTCCAGCAAAAGTTACACTGTATCTCTTTAAATCACTCCAACTTAAGTTTAACCAACAGGAAATAAATCAAACCAATACAAAATACTGGACACATCTACTTCATTTTTCACAAAACTGGTGTTAAATCTGCTTCCATACTTCTTCTTGGTTTCATGTTAAGCTAAGAGTTTCAGCTATTTCTTGTAAGAACACACTGTGCTTGAGCACTTGAAACACTGAAAGAGAAAACAATGTGGAGAGGGAAGTATAAACATACTTTCTATGACAGTGGGCTACTACTTGGTCTCAGTGGTGAGAAACAAGACCAAAAACCACTGGCATACCTCAATTTACACATAGAGAAAATACTCAAGAAATGACTCTGAATCTGGGTTGAAGGTTTCAAAATCTCCATCAACTGTCAAAGGAATATAAGACCTAATTAACATTATCTGTGAAGGGGGTGTGACCGAGATTGCAACATGCTTTAGTTTTAATACTTAGAGAATGATGCAACAGTGACATTGAAGATTGCTTTCTAGTACACTGTGTCTGCAGCTTGTCACTTGCCACAGCAGTTCTCTTGACACAATGTCTTTTTTCACAGGTTAAACTAAGACGGGCAAGGATGAAACTTCAGCAAGCCATTCAAGAGAGACTGTGTAAAGTTGAGAAAATCAAGCTGTCTGTAGACCTCAGTGGAGAAAACCCAAAAGAGGCCTGGGCACAAAGTAAAGAGCTCATCGGACAACTGGAAGAAGAAATATCTGAGCTGCAGAAGAGAAACACTGAACTGGAGCAGCTCTTGAAGACTGAAGACAGCCTCTACTTCCTGCAGGTCTGCACGATGTTCGACAGTCAACAGATCACCAATCATCACCAAAATAAAACTACTTGTTCTTTTAATATGCAATATGTGTGACATTAACCAAAGCACCACAACCACAGATCATTTAATGCAATCTCTTGTCTCTACAGAGATTTCCACTCACAGCAACGTCTTAATGGTTGGATGAAGATGTTGATGTTTCACCTTCAAGAGCACTAGAATGTTTTTGTTTTGTTTTTATAAAATGGTTAAATAATCAAAAGCAGAATGCTTTGTTGGATGGGGGGTGTACTTCAAAGTTTACTTAATAGTTTAACATTTAGGGAAATATGCTTCTTCGCCTTCTGGTGGAGAGTTTGAGGGAGAGTTCAATACTACTCCCACATAAGATAACATTAAAGATAAGGCTACAGCCAGCTTTTAGCATAAAGACTGGAAACTGTAACACCATCTACCTTACAGCACCTCTAAAGCACATAACTAACGTGTTATATTTTATTTGTTTAATCCATACAAAAACAGAAGTGTAAAAATGACAAGTTTGAGTTAATAATAATAATAACAATGTATTTTATTTCTATGGTGCTCTTCAGGACACTCAAAGACACTTCACAAAAAAAACAGAACATTAGGTACATTAAAATAGATAGACTGAAGTACATATATATACAAAATAAATAGAAAATAGTGAAAATAGATAAACATAATGTCACGCTTGGGGTGCAGGGTAGTGTGTGTGGAGTGCAGGGCAGAGCAGGTGAGGACCCAAATGCAGGACACACAGGG
>JAPMOB010128391.1:0-20459 GCA_029875015.1 Lepomis gibbosus | reverse complement strand
GGAAAAAAGGGCACTTTCTCTTGAGGAAGAAAAAGGGCAGGTGCTTGAGCCCCTGTTGATGTCTATGTGTGCACGTGCCTACCTGTGAGGTGGATGGATTATCTTGGCAAAGGAGAAGTGCTCAATAACACAGATTTTGACAGTTTTGTGAACAATATTTGAGAGAAATAGGCCTTTTGTGTACATAAAGTCTTAGTTCAGCTCATGATGAATGGGGGCAAAAACAAAAGTGTTGCGTTTATAATTTTGTTCAGTGTATTTAATTTTCCACATTACGCAGTTTAGGGAAAGAGCTGAACAAAGAAATTCAAAATAACATTTAAAAAATGGATTTGAAAAGAGAGAGTCATGATTTAGTAATGTTTCCACGATCTTGAGAGTTTCTCCTCCACACGGTCCAAGAATGCACTGTATGCTCCTCTTCTTTGTCTGTGTCTCTGTGAAACAGAAATTCAATGTCAGTATTAAATTATATTTAACTCTAAGCTGTCTAAACTGTTGTAAATTACAAATGTAAATTACAACAGGTAGCTTCAGTCAGACAATGTAAATTAAACTCATGTTAAACACCAGAAACCAAATGAGTAATTATTTAGCTACGTGTATGTTTGTTTTCTTAGTATACAAAATAATGCACATGTAATACTTTGAGTACCTTTTTTACTCCTGTACAGTTTGAAAAGTATAAACACCTCTGACAGCTTTATACTGTGATGACATGTAGGGGAGGAAGTATTCAACTAATTTACTCAAGTAAAAGTAGAAATACCACACTAAAAAGTTACCCCATTATACAAAAATGTACTTAAGTAAAATATATGAGTATTAGGTACACAATGTTCTTAAAAGTTTATAAAGTAAAAGTCCTCATTGTGATCTGATCATTATTATTGACGTATCAATATGTAAAAGTTACTTTACTGTTGTACTTTGTCGAGGAAGAGATACTTTTAAATATTTCATATACTGGTGGGTAGTGTAATATTCAACAATGCATCATATTTTATAAATTCATCATATGTTTTTCATGTAAAATCTAAATCAAAAGGTAATTATAATTATCAGATGAATGTAATGGATTAAAAAGTGTAATGTCTTCCTTTGAAATATAGTGGAGAATGTGTAAAAAGTAGCACAGCACAACATAGATGATTCTTTATGTATATATGATGCCATAACGCCACTGACAGTATACGACGCTGATTTTGGAGGCCAAAGCGGCTGAGGGAGTATGAGCCTTGCATCCCATCTTGGCTCTGCAGGTTTATAAGTGTCCATCTTTGTTTTGGTGTCCCTTGAATTAAATTCTGACTGGCATCTAGTGGTCCGAACTGGAAAAGAAAATATTTTAATTCAGTCAGTCATTTGAACCTATAATGGTATTTGAAAATTTAGGAAAACAGGCTTTTTACTGGATAAGATATGTTCTGCTCTCCTTAAAAAACAATCTTGTTTATGTGCAGACCTTGACACAAAATTAATTTTGTTTCAGTAAACGGTTTTGGCACAGTTTACATATATAATGGAAACATTTAGAATATCAAATTCTTTCAACCAAAAATGTCAAAAGATGTAGTTAATCCACTTACTAATGTCCATATGCTTTAATTTTAAATTCAGGTTACCAGGATCTCTCTCATATGTAGTAACGATTCCTGGAAGGTCCTCATCAAGCTGAAGTCAGAGATAAAAAGCAAAGACTTAATCGTTAAAGTTTTTACTGTTGTTTATCGCCATCTTGTGGTCAAAACAAACATTACAAACTGTTCCTGACTGTGGGTCTTCTTGCCGTTCTTCATCACCTTTTTAAGAGATAATTAGGAAACCCTTCAGAAGGTATAAAGCACAATTTATGTTTGCAGATACTTACCGGTCTGAAGTTATGTGGTTTGGGGTTCTTGTAAGGTCCAGAACGGTACTTCCCTGTCTTGACAAAAGTCAGCTCAGATTCCAGAGCATCAGGAGGCCGGTGTGATGTGATGAACTTTGGAGGGTCTTCACTCTGGCACTTCTCATGTAAAACCTTTGGTAAAAATACTCCAGTTCTCTTATTTGTTTCATAAGCTTGAGGCACAGTTGGATTTGAATGTGTCTTTCTTTTTTCTTTCTTTTGAGGAACTGACACAGATCTGTACAGATTAAGAGAGAAATCTGGTGGCTTGATGCTCCCCACGTCGCTTTGGCTCTCAATCCCGGGGAGTGCGAACCTTTTGCTTCTTGCAAAAGAAAGATTCTGACTGGCGGAGAATTTGATTTTTTCTTCAAAGCAGAATGAGGACAATGGATGCAACAAACTATGGGGAGCCATTTTGATTTGTCGATTAACAAAAATTAGGTATCATGAATTTCCTGGAGATATCTCCTGACTTGTCACTTACTTCTACAGACGTACAAATGTAAATCCACAGAGTTTGAAGTTGGACTTTTGTACTGCCCCAGGAGTAAGTAGCAGACAGTGGCAGAAGGATAGATTACAGACACAACACATAAAATTGCTGCTTGGTAACAAGCGCATTCAGTCTTCTGAACAAAAAGAATTAAGTTAAGTGGGCTGAGCTCAGTTCAACAAAAGCAGAAACGTAGCAACAGTGCAAACAAAGTGTCCTATGAACAGAAGAAATCATGGCATCTTAAAAATATTTATACCATGCCAATCCATTAAAAGATGTTCTTTTGTAAGCAGGATATTCATTTACAGATACGGCAGAGTGTTTTTCTCATATTTCTTTCTGTCTTGAAGAATAAATATTTATATTTAGTTTCACATTTACAAATCCGGCAGTGGAGACACTTCTCTGTGGTGTGCCAGAACTTTGTTGAAATATTTACTGTAGAAATAAAATGGTTTGTGTTTTCAGAGCCATCACACTGCAAGGCCTAGTGCTCACTTCAGTGTCTTTTGTTTTGTTTGGCTGTTCACATTAATCTTTAAATTTGTCAGATTGTAGCATAAACTCCCCCTGAACTGACCTGCATGCGCATAAGAACAATAACAAAGATGTCAAAAGTAAACATCAGCATTTAGATATTTTTTTTATTGATGTGCAGTGACCAGAGGACAACCAGGACGAAGATAAGGAGAAAGAGAGCCACATTTTGAATTATGACTTTTTGTGGAGCAGTGGCTACTACTTCTATACAAAGGTGTGTGTAGATGCAGAATCGGAGCCAGGAGTGGTGGGACTGTGACATGAATGGCTACACAGAAACAGATTTCATTAAAAATTTCAAGGGCTGCTTTTAACGACTTCTGTCAAAGGCAGAATTGTGACAAATGTCAATCTATATAAAAGTGGCCCACATCAGAACTGAAAAGATAAACTTCCATATGATTTGCTGTTCACATTGTATGAAAAGTCAGTCAAATATGAGCAAGAAAATATGGGCGAATTGAGATATGTACCACTTTTGCCTGCAGCCTGAACGTAGTTGTAGATCTGCAATAAAAATCCTGTTTACACAGTCACACTGTAGGGAGTCTTCTTCCATCTGGGAACAAAAAGGTTTAAGACTTTGTTTTTGGTTACGGCAGGTTTCTGTATGGCACCTTTCAACAACAAGGCAATTCAAAGTGCTTTACATAAGACATAAAAGGGCATTAAGAAAAATGTTAAAAGAAAAGCAGTACAAAATAAAAGACATAAATATGATTTTCAAAAGTAAAATACTATATGAGACATTAAACAAGGTGATTACAGTGCAGTTAAAGTCCAGTGCAAGATATGAGTAACAGTCCCAAATTTAATTCATTAAAAGGTAGTGGCAAACAGAAATGTCTTAAGAATGAGAGAGTTGGAGCAGACCTCAAGCTTTCTGGGAGTTTGTTTTCAGATATGGTGCATGCAAACTGAATGCTGCTTCTCTCTCTCTCTCTCTCTCTCTCTCTAATAAATACAATCTGCAATAAATACAAACATTCACAGTCTAATACAACAGTCACATGCTTTCTAACAGTAGGCAATATCCAGTTATGATTCATAGACAAGTGCTATTTCCCCGATTCTTTAAAATTATTTATCAGACATAATCATATCTAGTATCTAGACAGTTTCAAGTCATTCTGTAGTTATCAAGTTATTCAGGGGTTTTCAAAGTCTGAGATTGCTGGACATTATTACAGGTGGTAGGAGCAGAGTATTTATGCATTGTCTATTTTTTACCAACAAAAAGGTATGTCATCAGAGTAATTTGCAAGATCCTGTAATTACAGACTACTCTACACAGGGGCTTTAAGGTCAGGGTAAATCTCCAGGATTTATTGTAAGGTTGCAGTGGTGAAAGAAGTGCATCTTTTACTTACATCCACTGCATCAAGAGAGTCTGGCTGTCAAAGGACTGTAGTGGAGTAGAAAGTAGGTACAATATCTCCCTCTGATATGTATGTGAGTAGAAAATGGACATACACAAGTAAAGCACAAGTACCTCAAAAATATACTTACGTACAGCACGTAATAAATATACATAGCTCTCAGTTTGTAAAATGTCCTAAACAGGATGAATTTGTAATATCAGGATAATTCCACCAGATGGCAGCATACAATTCAGGTGGTCCCAATCAAAGAACAGCTGATGGTATGTAGTGTTATTCTTTTAACAGAAGAAGACAGTTCACTCCCCTTAGTAATTTCAGGAACTTAGCTGAGACTGAGGCAGAGAAGGACAAATACAGCAAAGAAAGTAGGATTCAGTCAATGGTGAGAGTTGAACTGGCTCTAATTTAAAAGTAATGGATGTACTGTCCCTAACTCAGTGTGTTTCACCAGCATCATGAATGCATACAGTATGAGTCAACAGCAGCAGGCCAGGACTTGGCATGCAGAGAAAATGCTTCTTCCAGATTCAAGCTGCAGTCCCTGAAAGAGAAAGCTGTTTAATGCCTGCTATAAGACATTTTTACTCACTCAACCTCAAAGAAAAGTCAAGGAAATAGTCTGGAAACGAGCTTGTTGCAAAAAAAGGAAGGCTGCCGTATTTCCTTTATGCCAAGAGGTTTATTGATTAAACTAAAACAGCTGGTTTCCCAAGTGGTCAGATATAAACATACAGTATAAAATAACAGTGCAGTTATAATACAGAATATTGTTTCCTTTATTTTCAAGATGGTGGGTTGTTTAAGCAATCTTCTAACATCCCTGGATGCAGTTTATGACTCATCATTGAGATTTTTAACTGGTGGTCCCATCTGTACACATCGCTGTGATGTTTATCAAAACCCTTTTATTAAAACATCTTAATGTGTCAACAAGTTTAAAGCTGCAATAATCAATACTTGTATAGTAACAACAGGTCAAATGAATACATGTGAAGTGAAAGGGGTGACTTCCACAGAGAATTACGACGGAATAGGGTGGTATATATTTTTTCATTCCTTTATACCTTCCTGGCTTTTCACAGCGGTATACGGTATATGGTGGTATTTGTATAAGAAGTAAGCTGAGCTGCAGCTTAGAAGTCCCTGTAGCATGTATCACATTGCAATCACAAAATCCTGTGCATCTGTAGTTATACAATAATGAATAGTGATACACATGAAAATGTATTATAGGAGATCATAATAGTTAAAAAAACATCAGAGGTCATCGCTGTGATTTACAAGAGCCAGACAGTAAGCAGAGCAGCTCCCCTTTATGTAAACACGGCTCTGTATGCAGTTTTTCCACAGTAGTTGCAGCAGTCACTTTGTACCGACTCGGACAGCTGACACAAGGGGGCAAAGGCAACAGGAAACCCAAGCTGAGACCAAACAGCGCCTGTAAAGGAGCTGACCTCGCTGCCCCATGTTAAACCAGTAGCTGCCACCTTCAGAGGCTCCATCTCAAGCTTTTACCCCTCAGCTCTGTGTCTGAAAAACCCCTACGAAGCCAGCCTAAAGCCAGAAATGCTGAGGATGACCCTGCCTTTCAGAGGCCTCAGAGATGTCTCCATGTCACTCTGAAAACATAATGGAGCCCAATTACATTGTTGTACCAAAGATATATCAGGCTGTAACACATGGAAGCTTGTAAATTATCTCTACGTAACTGCTGAAGGAAACAAGCTGAAACAAGCTAAGTACACAAGACTGAGCTGAGGAAACTACTGGTCTTATTTTTGGATTTTATTATATTCCTTTCCGATGTCTGACTGTGTGTCAGGACCTCCATCTGTTTTTTACTGTCGTTTGAGCACTGTCACTGAGGCAAGATCAATAGCTCTTCCTTCCCTTTCCTCTTTACTTTCATTTCGGCTCAGACAGAAGAGGGAGGTATCCTGTAAATCAATGAAATGTCATAAATCAGGAAATGTCATGAAAGTGGACAAATCACTCACTCACTGAACCCTGAACTCTGAACTCAGCGGCTTTAAGTATGTTAAAACACAAAAGAGATGCTTCTGCAAAGTACCCTTGAAGTAACATTGTCTGGTCTTGATGAGATATTTGGACGGTCACCCCCTGGGACACATTTTAAAAAATATTTTTAATGCAAACAGATCTGCAAAGAAACAAAGCAGCCTATTGATGCTACTGTTGGTGTATACTTCAGCATCACTTAATTTTCTGCTGCGTGTCATTGTTGAGTATCATCATTGTTTTAGTGTCTGTAACTTTTAAGGCTCTCAAATTTAATGGTAGGCTCACCTATAACTTATTTTATGACTCTTTGTGAAAGTATTGACTTATGTTTGGATCAAACACTGTAAAAGACATTGTCTGCATTGTTGGTAGCGTGTTGAGTGATCAGTCTGGGTTGCGGAACGTGATGGGAGACTAGATGTCAGGGGTGGAGGCAGGAATAGCTCGTGTCATGACCCAGCTGCTCTAAGGTCACATTTGTTCTCTACAGTAACTAAACACAAAGCAGTTCCATCTGCAGTGTGGATCAGCTACAAAACAAACCCACTTAGCATTTCTGATGTGTTTTTGCTCTCAATAGTTAGGCAGCTCAAGTCAGTTTACTCAAGTATTGCACCTAAGTACACATTTCAATAGTACTTTAATGTATGGATACTTTCTACATATTTTACAATAAAAACATGAGATAAATTAAATTAGAAAATTGCAAATACATAATAATCTATCTTCAGCTCATTCTCTGTCTTTCTTTTTGTCCTTCCGTCTTATATTATTATTTTTAACCATGGTAGCAGTGAGGCTCCAGGAATGGCATGGACGGTCCACCACTTTGGTTCAAACTATAATCAGATGTGTTGACAGCACATTTTGTACAGACATAAATGTTCCCCAAAAGACATAATCCCAAGGACTTTGATGATCCCCTGACTTTTCCTTTAGCGCCACCATGAGGATAGTATTTGTGGTTTTTAGTGAGACATGGCATTTGATCAGACATTTGTGTCCCTCTCAGGATGTTTGTTGTAATAATGTTATTTATCCCTCAACTTTTCATCTAGTGCCATCATCAGGTCAAAATTTTAATTTGTCCAATACTTTGGTTTATGAACAAATACCTGTAACAAATAATAGCTAAGGGTGTTTTTTTTTGTTATCTCAGGGGTTTTAAGTATGTTCAAACACAAAACAGATGCTTCTGCAAAGTAATCTTGAAGTTGCAAAACTAATGACATTTATCATCTTCAGCTTTGTGTTTATTGCTAATTTGCAGATGTTAGCATGCATGCTAAAGTAAGATCAAAACAATAGTAATCATTACACTTGCTACCATCAGCATAAGCAGTGTGTGTTTGTCGCTGTTTATCTCAAAGCATGACTGTACAGCCTCACAGAGCTGCTTCCCTTTGTTTTTAATTTCCATCCCTCTTCAACTGGTCAGGGGCATTTGTTACATGTAATTTCCTCTCATTTCCAGCTCTCTACTGTACTCTCTTCAGTTAAATACATAAAATACCCAAAAATATTCTGAAAGTGTTTAAATCCAAACAGCAAAACAAACTCCTCTTCACAAGGAGTAGTTCTAATTAATTTGCTTCATTTTACTTCCAAGTTCATTTTTCGAACAATATTTCTGTACTTTTACAGAGTAAATTGTTAAATGCAGAACTGTTACTTGTAGAGGAACTGCTTTTCCACTGTGTGGTGCCACTTTTACTTCAGTCAGAGTAATCTGGGTTGAAGTTTCTCCGTCATACCAACTGAATGATTAAGATGAATCTTCCCTGGCATTTTGAAAACATCTGTGTGTTGGCCAAGACACCAGCTGACAAATCATTACATGATGTTGCCCAAAACTTCACCACATGAGCCCAGCACAGGCAGTAGGGAAGCACCATCATCTCAGTGTGCTTGAGTAGTGAATAAGCACTTTCACCGTTTATTGAATAAGAGAAGCCTCATGTGGGCTGTAAATCAGAATCCTGATTTAGTCTTGTACAGGTGCAGAATTATTCATTTCAACTTGTGTTTGTGATTTTCATGCAGGTGATGATGGAGTGACAAACAACAATGAGGAAGACAAAGAGGTAAAACTAGGAAAGTGTGTTTACATTTAGACCTTTAGAACATGATTTTGATTTTTCCTGTGCTTTCCTGCTCTGCCTGTGTTTGCCATCCGTACACTTAGGTTGTAGTAGAGGCCTATTTTAAGTTGTACAATCAGCTTTCCTGCCAGTGGTGGAGGTTAAGGTAATTATATACAGTTTACATTCCCTGCATCATTTAGCTGATATCACATTTCTCAGGGGACACTGCAGAGTTGCTGTTCTCCCACGTTTGCAAAGCTGATTATAATGAGAGCTCATGCGTGTAGATTTTAAGTATTAAATGAGGCAGTTATCCCAATTTGTTTACCGCTTGTTTTTGCTCCCTGGATTTACCTCAAAAAATACAAACGAACACATGTCATTTCTGTACCTATGTATGTTTATGTTCACTGGACATAGATTCATGTTTTCCATCCAGGGGGCCAGGATATTTAATTGCTGGTTGTGTAAGAAGAGGCATGAGCAGAGGGGAAGAAAGTGGGTTTTTACCTGATGGCTATTCCAGGCTTTTAGCAGGTTGATGGTCCAGGAGATTTATGAGGGAGAGGTTATATCCCTCCTCCGCCTGGGAGTCAGACAGACGAGCGTCTCAACAAGACAGTCAGGCACCTCCATGTTACACTGGGATAAGACAGGAGGAGCGGTCGACAACCTGCACAGCTGTCACCTTCCCATTGGTTCTCTCTAGACCTGCAGAAATAATTGTTGTTATTCAACATTAATCACAGAATATTGTCTTACGTTACTGAAACTTCACAGTTTTCTTTAACCTTCAAAAAATAGTCCTCCTGCTGCAACTTGGCAAAATCATCGCGTTACACTAAAATTACACTACAGCAGAGTCTCTACTTCTACAACAGAGTTATTTTCCCCCATTTTGACCAAGCAAAATCAGCTCAAACTGCTTTTAAAAGGGAAAATTGTTGTAGAGCTGAAACAGCTGACATCTATCTTAATAGATGATGAATGATTTGAGCCACTTTTCAAGCAAATATGCCAAATTATCCATCTGGTTGGACAAAACCAGGCATTTGAAGTTGTCACTTTGGGCTCTGGGAAGTCTGGGCTAATTTTTCTTCTTACATTTTATTGTCAAAATCCATCCAAAAAATAATGAAATAAATGGATTTCTGTTTATAATCGAATTTATACTCTGCATGGGAGACTCTAATCTTATCTATCCTTGTAGCTCTTACCATAGTAGCATAAAACTGACCAAACTAACAAACATTTTATTTCCTGCTTTTTCAACTCTTCATCTAACATCCCTGAATGAACTAGCAGACAGATTGAGCCATCACTTCCTCTGTTTCTTATTTCTCCTTCTAAAGAGATCAGTTTCAGGCCGTGAAAGAACAATCAGCTCCAGCAAGTGAAACTCTATATCTGAGTTGCATGGCTGCAGTTTAAGCGTGATAATGGAAAGGAGCAGTTTGGAAAGGACATGAATGTGATATCTGGCTTTTCCAAAAATCCCACTCTTTGGCTGAGGTTGTTTCTCTGAAAAGTGCAGCATGTGGGCCATCTGTTTTAGTGCTTAAGAGTGGTGACTAATGAAATACCATGGGCTAGCCAGTAGTGAGCTTCCATGATTAGACCACCAGTCAGCTTCCCCCCCCCTTTAGAAACAGAGAAAACAAACTTTGGTGCAGACAGTTTTTACAGGCTCAAGTCGATTTAGACAAAAAAACTTTAATTTGCTCTGAATAACAGACACCCTGTGTAATTGGACTGATGAAGTAGATACCTTTAATGTTTAATAAAGTAATTGTTAGGTTTATGATGCTTCACACTGATTTGTCTCTATATCTGCATATAGAATATTAAAAATGCAAAATTAAGCTTTGCAGTTTCATACCTGACCTATTAATAAAATTTTGTGTTGATATGTCGACCGACAATGTTGACTTTTACATGTTTTACTTTTTTGTCGTATCATGGTATTCAAATGAAATGAGTTCTTACATGTGCTTTGTTGTTGTTTAGAGCTGATGAAAAATAGCTGACCAATCAACAAAAACAAATTCTGCAACTATTTTAGGTGATTGTTTGAGTACAACAGTCTCTTGTTCTTTGTCGTTTGTGATAGTAAACTAAATAACCTATCTTTAGGGTGGATTAAACAAGCAATTTGAAGACACTCTGAGTAACTGTAATGGACATTTTTAAAACTTTTAAAAACTTTTTTTGGGTCGCATTTTATAGATAAAATATTTTTGGGCTCTGGGTAGTGGTGGATGAAATACCCAGATGTTTTACTTGGGTAAAAGTAGAAAAATACCATAGTGCAAGTAAATTCCTGAAATCAAAATGTTCCTTAAATAAATGTATTATCAGCAAAATGTACTTAAAGTATCAAAAGTATGAGTAATCATTATGCAGAGTGGCTTCCTTTAATGTATTATTATTATAGAATAGTATCTTATTTTGTTTTACAAACAAAAATAGTAACTTTAAGTTTCAAATAAATGTACTACAGTACAATACAGCCCAAGATCACAATATGTCCCTCAGAAGTGTAGTGGAGTAGAAATGTTATTACTCCAGTAAGGTACCTCAAAAAAGTACAGTACAGTAAACAGTAACAGTAAATGTACTTGGTTACATTCCACCGCTGGCTCTGGGAAAATGTGACTTTCATCTTTCTCTATTTTCTGATGTTTTAGATTAATTGAGTAAATTATACTCAAGTACTTTACTCAAGTACATTTTGAGGTATTTGTTCACTTTTGTTCACATTTCAAAGGGAAATACTGTAGTTTTTACTGTAATGGACGTGGGCCCGTGAGTAACTTTCAAGTATTTTGAATAATTTTGTACTTTTCTTAAAGTAAAAGTTTGAATGCAGGACTTTTACTTGTAACTGAGAATTTGTATAATGTTTAACTAAACGATCTGAGTACTTCTTCCACCTCTGGTGACAGATGTGTGGAGAGGTGTTGGAGGTCTTGGTCATGGGAAGGTGTCCCGCTGATGCCCCTCCTAACACAATATGATGCTGCAGCCTACAGCAGTCTGTGGTCAGCAGCCGCAGTCCGGCGTCTGGGATCAGCCTCCAACGCTCCGAGCACAAGTGACTTTAACAAACCTGAACCACCTCCTGCGCGAATTCCCTCCTGCTTCTCTTGTTTTGGGTCGGATAACGGAAACGCTGCGCTGCGCTCCTGTTGCTCCGTGCAGACTGAAGACTTTCGGGCAAAAGGGCTGCCAGTGCTCGCGCACCATGCTCGCGCTATTTGGTTGCAAAGTCGCGCGTGGAAGTAGCAGGACGATGAAACTTGAAACAGTTTTGAAACTTCTTCCGTGCGTTGTGTTTTTACTTCCCAATGCAATGCACGCTCAAACAGGTAAGCTTACCCCTTTAAGTGATTCAAAAACTCGACTTCGACTGTTTTAATGCGGTACAGCGTGCGCACTGTTTTCACAAATTTAATGGACAAACATCTTGTTAAACTATTCCCTGGTGATGCTGATTACTTCCGATTTACTCAGTAAGAAAGTACAATTTACAAATCAAAAATGTTTTGATTTAATCACGATGTACCACAGAGCTCCATCCTCAATATTCCTCTGGTAGTTTTTTGTCCCTCTGCCAAAAAGAAGCTGACACCTCATCCATCATGTAACTGTCATCCAAGGCTCCAGACCGCCAAGTCTTATGCCAGCAGTGTAATGCAGGCCTATTGTGCTCTCATGAGACAGACACCGTCTTTTCATCTACATGGGTTGTTGGCTCTTGGCGCTCACTGACAGGATGTGGACTCTCTGAGTTCCTGTCCAACTGATGAGGACTAAAACGACCAGGTGTTCATAATGAGGGACGGCTGTTGGCAGCTTTGACAGCTCCTGTTGTCTCCTTCAGCTGCCGGTCTGCCTGTCACCACTGTGGCAGACTCACTCAGGCTATCACCTTTCACTTGACCTCTCAGGTCAGGGCCAGAAAACTTTGCTGCAGGACCGCTACTACTTGGTTACAGCTTGGATATTTTTCTTCCTTTCTGTTCTCACTGTTTATGGTCATGCTTTAGAGTCACACTCTAAATACTTCAAGTCTTTCTCTGTCTTTTGCCTTCCTTAGTCACCTGTTTTCATCCTGGAAGGGGCCTTATCAGTCGACACAGAGCAAAATTCCTTTAGAAGCAAAAGGACCAACCAATCAGAGCAAAGAAAGGTGTTAGTAAACTTACAAAATCCTGTCAGAAGTACGGTATACACATCTTTTTCATCAACAAAAGTACAGTTTTTCTTCTTTTAGAGAAAATAAACTATCCAATTTGTTTAGCAGTGATGTGATAGCGGATTCAATTGAAACAGTCCAACATCAGCAGCAGCCATCTTGATTGTTTACAAAAATGTCTCCACAGCGATGCTCTGAGGGTCATTGTATCGAACCCACCTATATTAGATGAATGGTTGTGATTGGCCTGAGCGGATCCAGGACGTGTGGAAATCCGTCAGAATGGGAGGTGGCCCTGACATATTTGTCAAAGCAAAAGAAAAAAAAGAGCTAGAAGATACGTCTGGTTCCCAAACCTACTCTTTTAAGTTCAACATTACATCCTTCCTTAATTTCCAAATTCGTTGAGTTGTTCTAAGTTGACGAAATCAGACCTATTTAAATGGCTGAAGAAATCTGAGATGAGATTGGAAATTCAGAGGACAGGATCAAGGTCAAGTAAGGCCATGTTTATGACATTTCATCTTAAAGTCTTCATTTTCTCTTACTGATTCTTGCAGCAGCTGCCCATTGTCAGTTCTACTTATAGAAATGGTTCATGTGGTCACAAAAAAACACTGTAGGGTCATGTCCAGAGGTTGCCTTGCTGTCTTCCTTGGTAAAAGTTTTGCACACAGATGTAAGAGGTCTTTGTTTTATTTTATTGGCTACTATAGTCTCAATGCACTCAAACTGTGTGTGTGTGCCTTGATTTAACATTTAACCTTTCTCTGTAGCAGTTTTAGGACTTTCTTCCACTCAGCAAAGATAATGTCTTTCAGTCGATCCAAATAAATAGTTAATTCACATTTGGCCTCAAACTGACAATGACCAGATTCTTTGAAGTTTTTGCAACATGCTTATCATAAGCAAAATAAATGGGGATTCAGAGAGCTCTTTACCACAAGCTGATGAATACCAAGTACTGCCTCCCTTGCTGGTACAACTCATGTGGAACCATATCTTTAAAAAGGATCATATGGACATCAGCAGTCACATCCTGCCATGAAAAGCCATTAATAATAATGCTGTTAGGTTTGGCTCCATCTCAGGTCTTTTCTGAAACTGATTTCCTTGTGCTGGTGTTGGAAGGTCTTCGCAAGAGTCTGGTCAGTGGTCATCGTGGTAGTTTATTTCATTAAAAGAGGAAGTGATTAATTTGTTGTAGTTAAAACCTGTAAACTGCAGATTACATTCCTGCCTGTGACGTAATCAGGTGTGAGAAGATACTTTACCTTACCTTATTTAATCAAGAACACATATTAAATAGGCCTGCCTGTACCTACCATATGGCAGGTGGAGGTTCATACAGTAAGTAATTATATTTCATTGCCTATAAGTAGATTAGCCTACTGCAGTTTGATTTTGTGCTGTCATGATTTTGTCGTTATGAAAGTACAGTTATTTCTCTAAAAGGAGCGTATCCATCCTCAGTACTGAGATCCAGACTGACCTGTTCCCGGACCTGCTCTATCATGTAAAATGTTGTGGAGATTTGGGCCTTTCTTTTAGACTGTTGTCCTGAACGTTCTTCTGGTTGCGACAAGAGGAGGCTTATGGCTATGATGGCAGTTGATTTGTGGAGGAACATTGTTCACAAGTGTCCTAAATTTAACATGTAATGAGGGTTTTCATGTGGTAGTGATGTCTTCTGGTTGGCCAGATGGACTTTGACGAGGTCTAAACTCCCTGATGAAGACCATGGATGACTCTGATGAAGGCCACAAGTAAAACGTGTTGGTCTCACAATAAAGTTGTGATTTTATGAGTTAGAGGCTTGTTGCTGGATTTTTGACCTCTTCAGACTTTTTTTCCCTTCTCCCTGCATCCTGGAAGTAGGTTAAGTTGTGGCAGAAATCCAAACTCTGTCTAGATGGACTTCAGCACCACGTTTCATCACACTTTCTTTCTTTTGCTAACTTCACGCGCAGCAGTGTGGACGAACACTGGGCATCCACGCACAGGGCCTCATTCTAGCTTCTCTCGGGACACCCATACATTTGACAGTGACAGCCAACAAAGGCACATATGGGCCTGGTAGGCCCATTGAGTAATCTATCCACGGTCACTAGCGTGTACAGTATCTTCAGAAGAGCTTGCATTTTTACTGCATATGGTGCATATGCAATTATATATGCTTATATAATTTTAGAGAGATGGACAAAACACAGGAATAATTTATTAAGTAAATATAAGTGGTTGCTTTTAAGTAAATACTTATATTGTTACCTCTTAGAACAGTAGTTTATAGGCCTCTAAGAAACTTTGGTTGTTATATGATATTTAGAGTATTGTGTATTGTTATTGTTATGTGACAATGTTTTAAACCGTTTAACATCATCAGTCTATTTACAGCAAGTGAGCTCACCTGAATTAGTTCCCGTTTCCTGACTCCTCTACTAATTATTTCTCATATTTCAGTCTTATTTAGTAAACATATTCATAGCCTAAATGATAAAATCAAAAATGTCAGCTTTGAAATTCAATTTGAAATGTAAATCTCTAATACAGACCAGCTGGACAATTCACTGTTTAGCCTGAGGGAAGCCTTCCATATATTCCATATATCATTGGTATTGATAGTTCTGGTGCGCATCCAGCACTTATGTTGTCTCTCTTGCTACACTTGCAGTACTCCCTCCAGAGTGTGCACTGGGAGGCCACTCCATCCTCCAGAATCCCTACCGCAGCTCCACCTTCAGCTCCAGCTGGCTGCAGCAGTCGGCCCTGCAGGAATTCATCTGTGACCACTCCCTCACTGCGGGCTGGTACCAGTTTCAGATTTATGACAAGCCGGCGAGCATGCCCACCGAGTGTGTGGAGGTAAATGATCTCTTTTAAAAATATATATATATAAAAAACATCTTGCAAAAAACAGACTGGAAGATTTAAAAGTGATTTTTTTTCGATAATGTGCATCTCTGTCATGCAGTATCATTAGTAACATCTCTGCTTTGGCTTACATGCCTTAAAGCACCATTCCAGAGCTTTTGCATTTTTTATGATACCGTGTTTTAGACACAGACATTTAACATTGCTTGATTTGTTTAAAGTAAGTTAGACAAAACAGGAATAAGCGTATTTACCAAAAATTTTACCTGTATAGTACCTGTACAGATCCAGTGAGCATGCAAGGCTGCAGTGTGCTCCACTGCAACTTCAGCTATACTTTAGCAGCTTCTCCTCATCAGTTCTGGGCTTTAAGACTCTTAGTCAAGGACTCCAAATTTTGCTAAATTTTGAGCTCCAAGTTCACCTCTCTAATCCTTCTCCTACTTCAGCTGCTCATTTGTAGCATCACAAATTGACTGTTATCACCCTAGAATTTTCCAGCTATCAAAGAAATAAAATCTGGTTGGCAGAAAAATTTGTCCCCAAAAATTCCAAGTAGGATTTTAGGTTTACCGCTGTTTCTTTACCATGTGTCGACTTTGACCTTAGTTGAAGGTTGTAAAACTCTCATGATCCCCATTTAGAAAGTTCTTATTTTATTATGTCAATCACTTTTATATTCTCTTCTTTCCGAAGCATGTGGTGAGGTCCATGATCATTACATAAAAGTGTTAAAATATTTCAAATGATGGAGAATTATTATATTTTTTGTATTTGAATCCCATGACCCCATCTGTGACCTCATGTGGAGAAACTCTGAGGTGGCCCTTCTGTCCTCACGCACTGTTTGTCACTGCCAAAGTGTATGTGTACATATGTATGAAGGAGAGTGCAAGGAAAGCTTGAACGTGTCTCATTTCTTGCGGGGGGCCTGCTGTGAAGAGCCTGCGGGATCCATCTGAACTGTCAGCCGTTCCCAGGGCATCGCTGCTCTCCCTGGGTGATGGATATCCACAGGAGTGAGCGGAGGAAGGAAGAGAGGATCGCTGTGAACATGTGTTACATAAGAACGCAATATAATGATGGCAGATAAATGGCTTGATTTGTCGTCCCAAATAGTTTTTCAAAGAGGAATTAACTGCAGGAAACTGTAGCTTTGTCAAATACATCCACATTTTTCAAAATTTTCAAATTCATGCTATATTAGCTAAAAGTGATTGTGTATTTTGGGGACATCTTTGGTGTAAAGTGGGCACTGATTTGTCTGTTTTATGGGTAAAGTTTCTTATGTTTTGTTTTTTTCAGAGCATGGCTGTTTTTAGAATAATCTTTATTATCACTAACAAGCTAAATGAAATGACTGTAACGCATTATTATTAAGAAAAGAAATATAAAAGCTTTCACTAATCTAGTCATATCTCCTTCTCTCTCTTCTATCTCTTTCTAAACATTCAGGTTAACCACTGTGGGACTCAGGCTCCTGTGTGGCTGTCTCTGGGTGAAGGTGAGTCTCTGCCGGGGCCTCTGGAGGTGAAGCAGCTGACGGCATGTGCTGCCTGGCAGTCCTTCCAGAGCAGCAGCAAAGACTGCTGCATGTTCCGCATCCCAGTCACCGTCCGCAACTGTGGAGACTTCTACGTTTACCTGCTCCAGCCTACGCAGGGATGCATGGGATACTGCGCACAGGGTATGTCAGAACAAAAAAAATCGGCATTTGTGAAAATCCTTAATGTAATTATGTTATACAAATGGAAAAATAAGACAAGCAGCTTAAGTTAAAATTTGTATTTTTACAATGTTTTTAATCAATATGCGTTTTCATTTTTATATTATATATCATGCTGGCTTATAACAGACATTACAAAATGTTAAGTTGAAGAACAAGACTGCAACATAGTCGTGAGTGTGAAGCTTTCCCTTCCTTTCTAGGATACACACAAACCAACACTTTGAACACTTGTATGCAACTAAGTGTATGATGACACCAAGTCTATTTCTGCAGTATAATCTGGTATGTAAATTTCTGTTGATTTATAATTAAGGGCTGTTATTGCTCTCTTATCTATCTAACAGAGATGTCGGACACTTTACCCACAGCGTCGCAGCTGTGCGGCCCTAACGAGGTGAACATCGATGGAACATGTAAAAGTGAGGATCCTGCTGCTGTGTTTATGGCTTACGCTTGTCTCCTCGTGTTAGGTCAAACACCGAAACAATCAGAAGGTCAGTTAGTTGCCATGCGGTCAGGAATGCACCGTCGGCCCCCTCACCGCTCCTCTTAATGAATTGAGCATGTGTCCCGGCGTCTGCTGGGCCTCGTCTCCATGGCAACGGCCCTCAGCCAGGTTGTGAATAACGGCAAGGCAGGTTTTAGGAAGCTGGCAAAGGTGGAAAGGAGGAGGGAGGTTTAATTAGAGATTTAAATGAACATGTTCATTAACTTGTTTTAAATAATGGAAGCTCGGTTAGCTGTGCTTCCCGAGCACACTTTTCAAACATCTTTTAAATCAGAGAACAGGCTTTGCTGAATATTTTACTGAACTGCTTATGTACTTCATATACTTTACATGAATTAATGTCCTTCAGCTTAAGCTACCTTCCTCTGCATAACAATTTGCTTCATTCAGTTATGACTAAGTTATTTAGATGTAGCCGTTGGATTACTTTCCTGTAGTGATATGTTTTTTTGGAATGGAAATAAGAACCAGTCTCCCGCCAAATATTAGACATTATCGGTTTATGGTTGTTAATTTAGTAGTAGCAGTAAACAAAAAAAAGGTTAGTGATACAATATACTGAACCCACAAAGAAATGGTTCTGTCCACATGTTCCTGGATAAAGCAGTTTATCACCTGGGCTCTTATTTTCTCTAACACTATATAGACCGTATAAGCAAAATACAAAGACACCTGAACAAAGTATCTAGACAACTAAATGTTAAACCCATATGTGATAGTTGAACATCTAAGACTTTAACCAATAACCATTAATATTATTAATACATATAACAATTGCCTCTGCTCTTTTCTGGGAAGACTTTTCAGAGCGTCCACATACTTTTTGACTGTATTGTAACTATTGATGAAGTCCAAAAGGTAGCCAGTGGGTGGACTTGGTTTTTTCAAATGTGCACAAACCCTTATATGAGGAGACTGAATAAATAGTTAAGCCAATTTTATATTTTATTTCACTTTGACATAAGACACTGATGAACATTTACTACTACTGCTAAATATATACAACCTTGGTGTCTTAATAAAAGTTCAAACCTCATTTATTAACCTCATTTCCCACCTCTGAACATTCAAAAACAATTAATAAGCTAAATATCATCATCTCTTCTCTCCTGTCAGCAAAGCAGCCTCCCACTCCATCAGTACCTGTGATCGTCTCAGAGGTGACAGGAAACACAGTCTACCTTAAGTGCAGCTTTGGAAGCAGCTCCAACAACTCCCTGGGTTACGTGGTGGCCTGGTCCCGGCTCTCACCTGAGGGCAGGAAAGAGGAACTCAAACAGGAGACCACCATCCAGACCTCCGCCTTTATCGAGCTGGACGGCTTCAACCTCCGTCTGGGGGACAAGGTCTGATGCAGGGGGTTTAGTAGTTTAACATGATCTTTGTTCAGTCCAGTTCAGTTTTTGAGTTCCAGCGTAAGTCAAAAAGTGGACTAAAGGGGCTAGAATAAAACAAAACAAGTCCAACTGTTAGCTACTGTTATGTTAGGATTATGCGTGTGACCTGGTCTTAAAACCTTTCAGACATCCAGGAATTTCCCCTTTTATTTGCTTTTATTTTACACTGTCTGTCTTTAAAGTGTAGGCCTAAAAATTAAGGTTTTTTTAAATACGACAAATATCTCTCTCTCCATCTCTCAGATTTACTGCTCCAGCTCCAGTTTCTTCTTGGACTCGCCCGACGTCCGTGGTGGTTCAGTGGAAAGTCAGGAGTTCTTTGCTGGCGTTAGGGTATATAACAGTAATCTGAAGTTTTCCCTCTTGCCATTCAAACCTGTTAGCTGAAGCTCTCTCAAAAGCTTGTTGGCTAAAAAGGTTTATTTGTTCCTCCAAGAAATATCTTTTTGCCTAATGCCTCTCTCTGAATATCATGTGTTGCTGATGAAGTTTCTACTATGTATGAAAGGGCTGATCAGTTTTATTTTATTAACTGTATTGTGCAGCTAAGACCAGAGGTGAGCAGTGTATCTGAGGATGGGAAGCTGTATGAGTTGGTGGTTGAGAGCACAGTTTCTGTCCCATGCCTGGAAGAGTTCACCTCCCCTGCAGAACCGTGTACTCTGCCCCTGCAGCTCCGCACAAGCAGTAAAGGTGAGGACTTCCCACCCTGTGAGAAACTGACAACCTGTCGACAAGCTCTCAGTCATAATGAAAAGGGTGCCAGATTTACCAATCAAAATCCACTGTCATTTGGGCAACCATTGATTCTGACAGCTGAAATTGTTGCTGGTAGATTTCAGCTGTGACTAGCTAACTTGTTTTCATTGTGAGTTAGTTGAAAACCGAGTTTTCTACAGACTTTTTAATGTTTCCAGTTGACTTGTATTAAAATGAGGAACCCACAAAAGCATCTTAAATATGCATTTGACAGCTACATTTATGATATCATACTTATACAGTGCATGGGGCTAATGCATCTAATGCATATTTGCCAGTTGATAAAACATGTAGCAGGCGTGGAAAAAATAAGACTCATTGTTCTTCTACTGTAGGGTAGAGCTAGTTGGTCCTAGTATTATGGTACAGTATGATGAAAACATTTTTTAGTATCTGACTGTTATTTCTTTCTAACATAATTCCAGTCAGACTAAGATGATAAGTTAAGATGTCCCATTATTAATGACCTTTATGAAAATTAAAATTGCCACAGCAGCACATGTCACGCTTGGGGTGCAGGGTAGTGTGTGTGGAGTGCAGGGCAGAGCAGGTGAGGACCCAAATGCAGGACACACAGGG